>CM019711.1:9024645-9204645 GCA_009760885.1 Achatina immaculata
AAGAAAGAATGGAGGATGAATAAATTAGAACAATATTTTTTTCACTTGCCCATCAAGTTAATCCGCTGTAGATAGTTAAATATATCCAAAACGAATAAAAATGTACACAAACACCTTTTCTTCACTTATCCTCCAGAATTTACATGAAATCATACACTAATGAAGCATTTACAGCAAACTAAAAACACCAAGTGGGTAGGTAATATTTGCATGAAAAAAAGTGAGCAGTGGTTTTGAACACAAACCTAGAGCATGTCATTCCCTCTCCTACAGACCTCCACTCACCATTGTCATCACCTGCGCTACTTGTACAGGCTCCTGGCATTACAGAATCTCCAGCATTACTTACTGTGATATTACAGCTAGTGCTAGCAACAAGCTGAGAACTAGTATCATCAGCTGCCCTCCTAGTTCTTTTTGCTGCTGGACCAGAAAAGGCACATCTTCCTCATCACTTGAATCAGCAGCAGCACATGGGTCTGACAACTCAAAATCGCTATCTGCACCTTCTTCAGCGTGGTCTAGCCACTCTTCAGTTAAATTTTGAGCTTGTAAAGCAGACATATGTGGCTCTGGACAAGAGGAGCTAGCACAGGATGCCATCTTTGTTTGTAAACAAAAAAAACCTAGCGATTACAACCTTAGGAAAAAACAGTTAAAATTAAAACACAATGGCTCTGAATCACAAATCTTCCACGCTTCGTGTCGAGAATGATTCCCAGAAGGAAGTTATGTCACTGGATTGGTCAGATTTTAAAGCATACTTTTGGTAACTTCAACATTAGAGACCAGCACAAGACAAAAAGTGTCTGCCGGATCGTCACACAGTGTGACGCAAAGTATAGAAAGAGTTAACTACCTGTTGTGCAGTTTTACAAATGTGAGCAAGAAATGATGAGGCAGGGATAAAATATAATTTTAGGCAATAGACACAAGCAGTATTTCAGCAGAATGCTTTCTTCAGGGACAAGAGAAAGGAAAAAAAAATAAACACAAGGAAATAACTAACTTGTTAAAGATATCTGGTTTTTGTAGAGATGAAGTATAATATTCTTAATCACCATTCTTTTTGTAAAGCTCCGAGTTACATGTTCATGAACGTTGAAAGTTATCAGTTTTGTCACAGTCGTTATGTTTATTCATCACCTAGAGCAAAAAGGCACTTGCCCGACCGTACCTCAGCCTCCTGGATAAGACAGGACTGTGTGTGTCAGTTTGTCAGCTCAGGTGGTATACAAGCATGTTCAACCGCATCTTTCTCCGGATTGGCCAGTGGAGGCCCCGCTTTATGAGGATATGGTTCACTTTTGGAGTCTTCTTCTCGCTCCTGTCAATGCTTGTGTCCATCTTCCTTCTCTCACTCTTGGTACTCAACACGGTCAGACAGAGCCCTGTCGAGCATCAAGTTCTTACGCCGGTGGTGAGTTTGTTTTTTTTTAGGGGGTTTTTATGTTGAATTTTTTGTCATTTTAAAAAAAAATTTTGTTTTTTAGTTACATATTTTTGTATTCTTTTTTTTTTTTGACATGCTTTTAAAATTCTCACTCACATATGCGTTCATGTACACCCACGCACTCAGACAGAGAGAGAGATAGTTTAGAGACTTAATTATGGAAATTGATGTTTAGAAACGACAGCTGTGGATTTTTACAAAATATGTGTTTACAAGAGTGCATCCATTGGAATTCTGATACATATCTCTGAACAAATGCAACATAAACATGTAGCATACGGTTAGATATAGTGTAGTTATCTTGCATCATTCCTGTCCCAATAAATGTCACATAGGGCCTGCATGGTTGTTCACCAAGATTTCCTGTTTTCGGCGAGTTTTCCATTCTCATCAAGGGATGTTATGCTCACTGAACTGGCCTCTCTTAAATATGGGATGTTATGCCCACAGAACTGGCCTCTCTTAACAATGGGATGTTATGCCCACAGAACTGGCCACTCTTAACAATGGAATGTTATGCCTACTGAACTGGCCTCTCTTAACAGTGGGATGTTATGCCCACAGAACTGGTCTCTCTTAACAATAGGATGTTATGCCCACTGAACTGGCCTCTCTTAAATATGGGATGTTATGCCCACAGAACTGGCCTCTCTTAACAATGGGATGTTATGCCCACAGAACTGGTCTCTCTTAACAATAGGATGTTATGCCCACAGAACTGGCCACTCTTAACAATGGAATGTTATGCCTACTGAACTGGCCTCTCTTAACAGTGGGATGTTATGCCCACAGAACTGTCCACTCTTAACAGTGGGATGTTATGCCCACTGAACTGGCCTCTCTTAAAATGGGATGTTACGCCCACTGAACTGGCCTCTCTTAACAATAGGATGTTACGCCCACTGAACTGGCCTTTCTTAAAATGGGATGTTACACCCACTGAACTGGCCTTTCTTAAAATGGGATGTTACGCCCACTGAACTGGCCTTTCTTAAAATGGGATGTTACACCCACTGAACTGGTCTTTCTTAAAATAGGATGTTACGCCCACTGAACTGGCCTTTCTTAAAATGGGATGTTACACCCACTGAACTGGCCTTTCTTAAAATGGGATGTTACGCCCACTGAACTGGCCTTTCTTAAAATGGGATGTTACACCCACTGAACTGGCCTCTCTTAAAATGGGATGTTATGCCCACTGAACTGGCCTCTCTTAACAATGTAGTGTAGGCATGCCTAGGTTTTATGATTTTATTCTGTTGGTTGAAGTAATGAGTGAGGAGTTGAGCAGTGGCTGTCAGCATAGGCAGTAAAACACATTTCTGAGTTTTCTGTTCATAACCTTTCCCATCCTGTGAGAAATATTTTGTAGACAAATCAGAGTTGTTCCTTCCAGTTCTGCGTCAGTTTTTCTTATGATTGTATTATATAAGATAGAGCCATGATATTTTGTGTAACATGCTGACACAGTTGTGCATGCAAGGTCTTAATTCCATCCCACCCAAAAGTGTCTGGACATAGATTCCGCCAAACCATGAGATTCTGTACATAGATTCCACCTTATCCATGAGTGTCTAGACATAGATTCAATTCCACCCATGAGTGTGTAGGGACATATTTCATCACATTTGTAAGTTTTAAAACATAGATTCCACCCCATCAATGAACAGCTAGACATAAGAGCCACAACAAGTGTCTGTACATAGATTCCACCTCACTTGCGAATGTCTAGAGATAGATTTCACCCCAAACATGAGTATCCAGGCAAGATTCCACTCCTTCCATGAGTATCCAGACATAGATTCCACCCCATCCATGAAGATGATAAATGCTTGCTTCTTTCTTGGAGTATTTTAGCAGTGTGGCCACCATATTGACATGCTGTCTGCTTACTGATGTCACTGACCCTGATGCTAACATGTGGTACTACTAAGAGATTTCCATTTGTTCTTTCTGGAAATTTTATTCATGTTTTTCAGACTTTCATTTGATTCACCAGCATAGAAGTTGCCTGAGATCCTTTATTTGGAGCAGCCTCTCTCATGACTAATTCTGACAATGGCGTATTTGAGTGATAAAGTTGGCCACAGTATTAGTTAAATGTGCGTTTTTCTTCTTACAAAGTTCTGTTATTTGCTCTTTCATCTTCTTTCTTCAAGCTTGTTCTTCCTCTTCAAATCATGCAACACCCACTAAGTAGGGTCATTCTCCATGAAGCACAGTCATTTGCCAGTCTTTCCATTCCCAGTGGCTGATAGAAAAATCTCTTATAAATCCTTCACAAATATTTAAATATAAAAGAGTAATATTTTAAATGTTTGTATGTTTACATTTAAAAGTCTGAATGTGGGTTTAAAATAACCAAGATAGTGCTGTGGCAGAACAGTTGGGAACTAGATGTAACCAGTGA
Organism: Achatina immaculata; assembly: GCA_009760885.1. Lineage (NCBI taxonomy): Eukaryota > Metazoa > Mollusca > Gastropoda > Stylommatophora > Achatinidae > Lissachatina > Lissachatina immaculata. The sequence continues at coordinate 9,028,509 of CM019711.1, forward strand.
AATAATGATGGGAGAAGAGAACATAATTTTTACTGGAGTTAATCATGGCTGGTTTTTCCCTGAGAGTTACAGAAAGACCAAAAAATGTTACTCTGCTTTCATGGGCAGTATAAAAATAGTGCCAACCTTCCACCTCCCACCCCCAACACACACAGTTTAGGGACACCAGAAGAACTACAGATGTGCTGTTAATCCAGCATTTGAGATAATTTAGGGTCAGAGGGTTAAAGTATACTCTCATGACCTTCTGCAGATGCCAGGAGTAAACCTACCTGCTAGCCAGATCTCATACTACATGTTAACCCTTTTGGTGTGTGGGATACTTCATGAAGTGGGACATGCACTTGCTGCAGTTAGGTATGCGGTTATGTTTTTTTTTTTTTTAAGTCTCAGTAGTTCATCAGTTCCTCATATTTTTTCACTTCATCAGGTCCTCATGTTTTCAGTTCATCAGCTCCTTACATTTTTTAGTTCAGCACTTCCTCATATTTTCATGTCATTGCTTTTTTTGTGTTTCTGTCTTTTAACTTGTTATGTTGTAAATAAAATTTATTACCAGTAGCTCCAAGTATCCCTATTAAAGACCTGTCACTGTTAATGACCTGTCACTGTTAATGCTGTCATAAAGTGCAGAAAAAATTAGTATTGACATCAGTTTGTATGCAAAATGCAGCATCTGTGCAAAAGGAAATTCAGATGCCTTGGGACAACAATAACAGCAGATGGCAGACACAGAACTGAAATTCAAATTGAAAAGGGAAAGGCAAAAGTAGATGTTTACAACATGATAAAAGATATTAATGAGAGAATGTGGGGGGGGGGGGATGGTATCTTAGTCCTGTGTAAAGTAATTATTTCTGTGTGTTTGCAACACACATGTAGAAAGAATGGAAGAGAACAAATGAAAATTGTGTATGTACAAGAGATGAAGGAAACTTCTTCTTCGTTTGCTTCTACCACCAAGACCGCCCTGTGATCCTACTGAATTTACACCTGTGGTTCTCGTTAAGTCCCGTGGTCCCCGAAAGGACCGCACGAGATCCCCCAGAGGACCACAAGAGGTTCAGAGTATTGCAGGGCTTGAGCCTGTATTCTTGGTGGGTCTCAGAAGCGGGATTGTGTGACATCGTGGTTTTCGTTGCACCAGTTTAGTCTAGAGTTGGACTTTCTCACCGGAAAACCTCAACGTGTTTTGAATATCAGTATATCCCTGTTGGGTGAGAGGTGGTAGCCCACCCAGGCCAGAGTTGGACTTTCTCACCAGAAAACCTCGACGTGTTTTGAGATACCTGTGTATCACTGCCAGGTGAGAGGTGGTTGCCCATCCAGTCCAGTGTTGGACTTTCTTACCGGAAAACCTCAGCGTAATTAGGATATGTATACATCCCTGCCAGATGAGAGGTGGTTGCCTATCTAGACTGCCCTGGTCCAGTGTCTCCGACTTCAGCATTTTGTGGTCGTGACCGCTACCCTTTCTAGTTGTGACCAGGATGGAGCTTTTGTCCACTAGTGGCTTCCACCCCTGGGTTGAGCCAGTTTAGGCATATTATCCTAGTGTGGGCGTGTTTGGGACGTGACCGACCTCTAGAGTAGAGGTACTGTGACATGCGTAGCTTTCAAGTTTCACCCCTGATGTGAGCCAGTTTAGGCATATTTCATCAGTATGGGTGTATATCGGGCGTGACCAACCTCTAGAGCGGAGGTGGTGTGACATGCCTGGCCATCAAGTTTCACCCCTGGTGTATGCCGGTTTAGGCATATTTCACCAGTGTAGTTTTATTTCGGATGTGGCCGGCCGTGGTATGTGTAGGTCTCGCAGCGATACTACTGAACATACCAATTAAACTTCACTTTATCCTTTCCTTCACCTTTTCACATCGGCGCCGCACAGCAACCCTTATTTCTTTTCCGCAGTTTCTTCCTTGACCAGGAGGAGCTTCACTTCACGCGCAGCATCTGAAGAGTCTCATCAGCGATGTCTTAACCTCAGGGTTAATCCGGTTCAGGCATTTCACCCGATATGAATGCACTTAGGACGTGGCTGACCTCCAGACCAGAGGTGCCGTGATTTGACTGTTTGCTTCGCTTTATCCTTTCTACCACCTTTTCCACAGTGGTGCCGCACGGCAATCTCATTTGCACCTTTCTTCACTGGCCGGTAGGAGCACTGCTCCACGCATGGCAGCTGAAGAATCTCGCCAGTAGCGGTAGATGAGCTACCAAACATGCCTCTCATCTATCCTAAGTGTCTGGTTTTCAGGCGCCAGATATTCGCCTTCACCCTTTCTCCTGTCAGTTTAAACAGTTCTGCCACGGGAAGGCCAGGAGCTGGACTTGACTGCCAGAGGCTATTTGAGACGCACGCCGTTGGAGCAGAGAGCGAATTCTCCACCCCACCTCCGGCAATAACAGTCCTTAGAACCATGAAGGAAACAAAACTGAGGGGTAGACCAAGACAGCATAGAAGAGGATATAAAGGAAATTGATGTCACTAACTGGAGAGAGAAGATTAGGAATAGAGAGGATTGGAGGTGAATCTTATCTGCAGCAAAGAGCTTTAATGGCCCGGAAAGCTGAGGAATGTTTGTAACACTTTGATGGCAGACAAGCTGATAAATGTGAAATTGTAACCGAGGTATAGTTTTTGGGAAAGTTGCGGCATATATTCTTCATGGCCAGAACACTAAATTCTTAATAAGTGGTTCTACAAGAAGTAAACAGCGAGAACTAAAATTATAATGAAGTGACAATCACAACTCCTTAGTCATGTCATGAGAATCAGTGTCATCTTAACAGCATTGTAGGCCCTGGGTAACGCAGTGTACTGGGTGTTGTAGGCCCCCCCCCCCTTTTTTTTTTCCCCCTCACCTTCTTCTTGATAGTTCTGCAAGCCGCTGTCCAGATTACGAAGACTCTGTCTTAGTTTTCACAAGCCTGCCATGAGATGATTTAGTTCATATGTGTTTTACATAATTTTGGAACATGCGGTCCTGAAAGATGCAACACTCGTCAGGTAGCCCAGGTCAGACATCTCACTGCGACGCATGAACATAACTAACAGATAATCAAGACTGATCATCAACGAACACTGTGATGTTTAATACATGAATCCTGATGGTGATGTGAAGTGATGAAGGATGATGTATGTTGAGTCACATATCGGTGTACTCTAGACAAATCGTAGATAATAGTTCCAAGCAGCTCAACCTCATACAATCAAATTGTGACAATAAGAACGAAAAACGAGTAAATATAGATTCATTCCCAGTCACGTTCTCCAAGATGAGATATACTGCATCTTCGCTCCACAAGACAGTAATCCAGACTCTCTCGCAAGCACAGTTTTTACTTTGCTTTCTACCCCTCTGATGACACATTCACTATATCACCTTGCAAGTTTTGCCGCTCGCTTAATCTGAGCACACAAGCTCATGGGAAATCACCTTGATAACCCGAGTGTTAAAACAACTAATGGGCGTTAAATAACTTCTGAAGGGTTATCCGTTATCCTCCCAGTCAACTTAAATTCTGCTACATCTGGCCCCAAAGATGGTATCAAAGCTAGTTGTAGCTTGATGTATTGATGTCTTCATAATTTGATTTCTGGATATCTGTAGTGAGAACAATACTGTCAGTCATGGAGGTTGAACATGGCCATGTGTAAATACGGCACTGATGAGAATATATAGAAGTTATGTGATCTGGTAATCACTGGAAACCTCAAGGTGAAGGAAGAAAGGATGTGTGATAGGGAAAAAACATCAGCCAAGGCAGACTAAACAGCACAGAAAAAAAAAAGGGGGGGGAAGAGACTAATCTTATTAGAGGTACTAAGGACTACTTGTGATTACAGGGATCGGAAACGTCAAAGTTGTCTTAGTAGATGATTTTGGAGGAGGTGGACATTGACAGTTTATGAAAGTTGCTGAGCGTCATTTTGCTGAAGCTTCTCATGCCAGATTCTGCCAGTATATGACTGACATAATCAACCATGATAAAGCCATCATCAACATCATCCTTTGCCATGTAAAATGGATGTCTCCCTGTGAAATGATCTGCTGTAGTTGTTCCCAAACTTTTTCATGTGATGGACCCATGAATCCAGTAGTAAGTTACATGTATGCATACATCCTTCTTTGTAGTAAATTTAAAACCTTCAGAATATTTGTATTTGGGAGTTTTACAGGCTCAGACCCTTTGTGAAGTACAAAAATAAGTGTATAATAATCTAGGCCTATTGTGTAAAACCCACAATTCAGTGTTTTCCTCAACCATCTCTTCTGTGTTATAATGTACAGACTATATCTGTATAGGTCTGCTTACATTTCTCTGTTAGACAATTCTTTACTGTTCTGTTTAAGTCTTCTTACATTTCTTTGTTAGACAATTCTTTATCTGTTTAAATCTTCTTACATTTTTTTCATTATTTACATTCCGTGAAGTTTGTTGTTGTTTTTATCTTTTATGCTGTGCTTATTTTCTGTTTCTTTAGCCATTGAAGCATAACTTGACCAAGTGAATAAATTGTGAGGTAACCCAGGAAAAAAATGATATGTTTCTTATCTAAACAGAGAACAAGTGAGGATAAACGGATTCGGGCTATTCCTTCTTCTGGTTTATCCTGGGGCATTTGTGGACTTGTCAACGGAGCATCTCCATGCTGTGTCACCCCTGAGGCAGCTGCGGATTTACTGCGCGGGCGTCTGGCACAACCTGGTTGTAGCCGTGATTGCTGCTCTGATTTTAATGGCCTTGCCTAGTCTCTTGCTGCCATTTTACAGTTTCGGGGCGTCAGTGGTTATAACCGGAGTAGTACCGGTAATGAGATGATTGTCTGTTTGGGTGTTTGTTACCGGCACTTGGAAAGCCAAGCTGTGGTGGACGATGCTCATTTAGCATCATCTGCTGTTATGAGTTCAAGTCTTTGAATGAATGTTTCCCTTTATTCTGAAGGTCATGATTGGATGATGTGCTGATAGGCATGGATAATCTCACGCTTCTTCCTAGATCTCCATGTTCTGTGTGTCAGCTCAATTCTGTCATTACAGTACGTTATTTTCTCGCTTTACCTCCTCCTACCTCTCTTACTCTTTATCTTACCTGATGTTATGATGTTTTCATGTTCTTTCCTCCTTTTTTGCAATATCCAGTGAACAATGTTCGCTGGCAGTGTTAACAGAGCGTGCACATATTATTGGTCAATTTTGTAAGACCATATTTTCACCAGCACTGAACAGAAGTACATGATTTTGCCTCTGTTTGAAAGAAGAATATTTGCAGTTTCATACTGACCTTAAATGCATTCGATGTGCATTCCATATGTGGCGTGGCAGATGTCCAGGTGGTAATCCCATGACATTCTCAATGACAGATGAGGTTTTATTGGAACAGATCATTTTTAGTGATGAAGTGACATTTCATTTATCTGGAAAGGTCAACAGGCACAATATCTGGATATAGGATCCCTATTTCCCTTGCTGGTGTCAGGATGGAATATGACAGTCCTAAAGCGGATATGTTTTTTTTTGCCATTTCCAGAAGATGCGTGTTTGGCCCATTCTTCTTCTCAGAGGATAACATCACAGGAACGGTGTGCCTGGACATGTTAGAGAGCTGGTTAATGCCACTGCTCATGGATAAGGAGGAGCAGGAGTTCATTTACCTACAAGACAGGACCCCACCTCATTTGCATTTGCAGAGAGAGAGAGAGAGAGAGAGAAATTAGCTGCTGAACATGAAGAAATAAGTAGTTTAGTTAAAAGTAGCAGAGAGATGCACCGATTAACTCAGTGAGAGGAACAGTTTGATTAATGGGGATTCTTGTACTTGTACGAACTCCCTGTAACTGTGAGCTGTTGTTCTTTGCAGCCAATGCTGTAGAGATTTTGGGTTTTGGCGGCTACTTTTTTCCGTCCCGGAGTACAGCTAAAAAGCAGGGGTTGTGCTGTGCTTCTTTAGCAGACTCCACCACCATGGGGACTGTGGTGATCCCTGCCCCGTTAGCCAGGCTAGGGTACCATGGAGAGGTAGGACATGGACTTGGTCTGCTGTGGTCCACTAACCCTGACACTGACATATCAGCTATTGGGTCGCTGATTGCCTCATCGGACAGCCACCCCATCATGTATTTCAAAAGCTTAGCAAAATCATTAATGGGGATAGAGAATGAGAGAGCTCATGATTTTACGTCCACTCTCAGTCTTTTCATTATCCACTATAATATACTTACCGCCCCAAAACATTGCCACTGTTTCATTGCCAGGAAGGCATCAGTCGCAAAGAAAAAAATAACAGTGCACTGTTATAATAAGATAATAGGGAGACTAACTCGGAGAGAAGAGTCTTGTAGTAAAAAGAAAGAATTAGACTAAATCAGACAATGAAAGAAATGAACTGGGTACCATAAAATGAGAGAAATTAACAGGAAGAGGAATTAACATTTTTGTGGGAGGGGGAGGGAGGAGGTGTTCAATGAGCAGTTCTCTGACATTTCAGAACTCGGCTGTGTCAGGACCACGAGGCCTGAGAGTTGGGGAAACGGTGACACGCCTTGGAGACTGTCATGTTAAAAGTATTGCTGATTGGTCAAATTGTTTGTCGGCCAGCATGCAGGAGAAGTGGACTGGCCATTGTCTGCCGCTGGATCTCATTAAAGAGTTGGATACATCGCCATCTAGTAAGTACATGTATCAACATCTAGTAAGTCCATATATCAACATCTAGTGTAAGTATACTTGCATCACCATCTAATAAGTACATGTTACCATCCAGTAAGTATGCTTATGTCACCATCTAGTTAGAATACATATATCACCATCTAGTAAGTACATGTATCAACATCTAGTAAGTACATATATCACCATCTAGTAAGTACATGTATCAACATCTAGTAAATGCATATATCAACATCTAGTGTAAGTATACTTGCATCACCATCTAGTAAGTGCACATATCAACATCTAGTGTAAGTATACTTGCATCACCATCTAGTAAGTAGATGTTACCATCCAATAAGTATACTTATGTCACCATCTAGTTAGAATACATATATCACCATCTAGTAAGTACATATATCAGCATCTGATGTAAGTATACTTGTATTACCATCTAGTAAGTATATGTTACCATCTAGTAAGTGTACTTTTGTCACCATCTAGTTAGAATACATATATCACCATCTATTAAGAACACATATATCACCATCTAGTAAGAATACATATGTCACCATCTAGTAAGAACACATAAATCACCATCTAGTAAGAATACATACATCACCATCTACATTTTTTAAGAATATATGTCACCAACTTGTAAGAACACATAAATCACCGTCTATTAAGAATACATACGTTACCATCTAGTGAGAATGCATATATCACCATCTAGTAAGATTGCATATAATAACTTTAGGAAATAATGGAAAAAATGAAATAACAAATAAAGCAGCTGAAATATATATCAATGAGGGAAAATTGGAAGATGTGGAGAGCTTTGAATAATTTGGGTCATTAGCGTTTAAGGAGACCTGGACACTTAACAGAACAGCTGAGGATGTAAATGCTACAGAAGAGTCTTTCCAATATCATGGACACAAAAAAGATCAAATATATCCATACTACAAGAACTTAAGGTTGGCTGGTAAAGAAGATTAGACAGAGAAAACTTAAATAGTTTGGACATATTAAACATCATGATAATTTAGAGAAGGCCGTCTTGGAAAGGTTCATTCGTTTATTTACATGTCCTTTGCGGAACTTTGCCTCCCTAACAGCACTCCTGTAGGCCTCTCAGTTGTGAGCAAGATGGCCTGCTGCTAATGTATCCATTTGCAGATCATCAACGATGTCTTACAGCCATCTTCGCCTTGGTCTTCCTCATTTTCTTTTTCCCATTATGAACCCTTCCGGTTTTCTCTAGATTATCAGTGATCTGTTTAATGTGTCCAAAATATTTAAGTTTTCTCTCTTTAATTCTCTTTACTTGGAAGGGTGCATAATGGGAAAAATAGAGGAAGACCAAGGCGAAGATGGCTGCAAGACATCGTTGTCGATCTTTGAGTGGATGCATACCAGCAGGACACCTTGCTTACAACCGAGAGGTCTACAAGAGAGCTGTTAGGGAGGCAGAGTTCCACAAGGGACATGCAAATGACTGAAGAATGTATATATAACCATCTACTAAGAATACATACATCACCATCTAGTAAAAATGATGTATCACCATATAGTGAGAATACATATTTCACCATATATGAGGGTCATACCAAAAGTCGTGAGCAAAATTTTTTTTTAATATAAGAATTTATAGATAGAGAAAATATAAGGGTATCACCTTAACACTTTGTGGACCAGTTATTTACCCTGAAAAACCCCCAGTTCCTAGCCATTTTTCTGAAAAGTGAACTTTTTTGTGTGGGCTTAGAAAAACATGCATATCTCTGCTCACTATTGAGATAAATTAATCCAGGTTGGTAGACAGACTCCCAAGACCCTCTAGTACTTCTTGAGTGTGTGATATCTTGTGCAACAGTTATCTGGGTGCAATGGGACTTGACAACTTTTATAAATAAATTTTGTTTCACTCTTTTTCTCATTGACCAAGCACACTCTGCGCTTCCTAGATGATGCTTTTTTAGTACCTTCATCCTCAGGCTTCACCAGGACATGATCCTTTACTATTCCAGATAATCATTGTTGTGCATTGTTAATATCATGCGGACAAGTCTTTTGTCTTTCCTTCATCAGTCGAAAGCTTCTGTTTCGGTTTATACAACTCATGAGGCAAAAAAAATAATCCAGCAGAGGTTTTATTTTGCTAATTCCGCCTGTTTCTGAAAGTGTCTGAGAGTTGTCAGAGAAATGCAGAAATATCAGAAGATGATCAAATTTAGCTCTTCTCATTGTTTTTGAAAATATTAGTGTTTCCAGAAGAGGGTCTGTTGTCCAGTAATCTTTCCAGTGTGGCTTCCTAGTCTGGCCCTTCGAAATGATCAATCCAAAGAATTTGTTCATGTCTGAAAGTGTTATATTTTCAGACAAAAAGGCAGTAGGTTTGTTCATGTGTTGGGTCTGTGCATGATATAAATTTTCATGATGAGCTAACAGTTTAAAAAATCATTGCCAAACACTGTACTGAAATTTCCTCTATGCTGTCTGGTTTGTTTACATTCACCGAAACACCAGGATTTCCTAGAAATTTTTCAAGAACTGGTGTAGAATCAATGTTACTCCACACACCTATATCACTGCTAACTATATCACACGAAAAATGTGAAATACTTACTGTTTGAGTATCATATCCTGACATTGAATCACAATCAGTCACTCAAATTTTCACTTCTGACACATCAACCTTGTGCCTAGTTGTCGTATTTTTAATCTGATCACCGTCACAGAAATCACTTTGAAACCCATCAATTCATTACTAGAATCATTAAACAGTGATTTTTAGTCATCACTGGGGCAGTCTGACAAAAAATCAGAGCATAATTCAGTGTCAATCCATGTGTCATCGAGAGAAGCGTGCTCTTCCATTTCTACAAAATGTCGACTTGGTGAGTTAGGAAGGTTGAAAACAATATTTTGACAGTATATTTTGAAAACAATATTTTATTATATTAACTTTGCAGTAAAAATACAAACGACCAAAAATTACTTTAAATAACAAGGTAGAAACAGTTTGAATAAAATGACCATTGAAAATGGCAAATCCACCTTTTTGGTCAGTAACGCATGGAAACCGGAAAATGGATTTTCTCATCTTTGACCCAGAAAGTGTTAGTCTGCATCGTTTTCTTCACTTTTCAATATAATCTCCATTCCACTGCACACACTTTTCCCATTGCTCTGCAAGTTTGCAGATAGTCTCCTGGTAGAATTCTGTTCCAGCTGACCGATAACAGAGACGCACTGGTTTCTGGGCGTTCTCTCCTGTGGGACCCAGCTGACACAAACTTTTCTATAGCCTAGGGTTTCAATCATTTCCTCTACTGCATTATGTCCTATTCCAAGATTTACAGCAATTTCAGATACTGTGACGTCTGTTTTCTTTAATGATGTCATCAACCCTTTCCACATTGTGTTCAGTGGAGGCAGTTTGAGGGCGACCACTTTGAGGCATATCTTTGATGCTCATGTTTCCATCTTTGAAATGTTTCACCAACCTCCTAACACTGCTAACACCCATACACACATTTCAATAAGCAAGTTGAAGTCTTTGGTGATTTTCAGCAGTGGGGATTTCCTCTTTAACAAGGAACTTAATAACAGCACGTTGATGAAACGAAACTTCAGCACCCACCGTTTTGTTTCTGCTCCATGTGGTCACGTGACACATAATAGTGATATCATGTGGCCTCTACATGAAGTGCAAAGGATGCAGATAAAGGTGATACAGTTATATTTTCTCTGTCCATAAATTCTGATTTTTTAAAAAATTTTGCTCACGACTATCATTATGACCCTCATAGTAAGAATACATATGTCACCATCCAGTAAGAATACATATGTCACCATCCAGTAAGAATACATATGTCACCATCTAGTAAGAATACATATGTCACTATTCCGTAAGAATACTTAATCACCGTCTCAGAAAGATGCATATATAATCACATATCACCTTCTAATAGGCAAACATCCTCATTTAGTGAATAAATCACCATATAGCAAACATTCATCACCTTAGTGTTTACATCACTATCCAGTACAGATGTTGGTGATCTCTCTCTCTCTGTCTCTCTCTCTCTCTGGTTCATGCCATTTTGGCATTGATCTTCTCTGGTTTCCACAACCACCTATCCTTTGCTCTTTCTTTAACTCTTTGTGTACTGGGGGCTTTTCCCTGAAATGACCAATGGTCTCATCAAGTGAAATGGGATGGTTGTCACATTTAGAATGATCACAAAGGCATGATCTGATTTGCAGTATGACATATTATAAAACAGGAAAAGTTTATATAGTTTTTCTAATAAAATTTTTAGTAATATATTAGCATATAAGAGAAAAAAAGCTAAGAATTGAGGAGAATTGAGAAGAAAAAATGGAAAATTATGATGAAAAATGTTGTTATCACTTATCCTGCGCAAGTTTCCTCTGTAGTGAGTCCAGTATATCCAAATTGAATAGAATTTTACACAGACACCATTTCCTCACATAAAATATGCACTAATTATTTATTTATAGTTAATTTACAGTCTACAGTGCACTAATGACAGATGTCCAGTGGGAGGTCACCCATAAGCTTAGAAAAATTTTTTTTAGACATTTTAAATCTTTTAAACATGGCTCTCAATTCACAAAAGGGACCTTGCGTTTATTATGCTGGAAGTGATTTCAGCAACTGATTTTGGCCAGATTTTAAGCATTGTATGATTAAATTCACTTTTAGAGCCCAACTTATTACCGTCACACTACGCGCTCCTTAAGCAAAACATGTCTGCTGGATTGACACGCAGTGTGTCACGTAGCACACAAAGAGTTAAGATGTGTGTTGAACTGTGCTCCATGCCACTTTTTTTTAGCCCATCAAGTATCTTGTTTCCTTGTCTTCCTCTGTCCTTTTATCTCTCCAGTTTTCCCATTGTCACCAGGTTTTCCATTTTGCCTCTTCTCAAAACGTGTCTTACAAATCTGGACCGTCGTGTTCTGAATTTTGCCAAATGTCTTTCCTTTGCCCAGCCTCACTTAGAAGCTCTTCATTTGTTTTGTTGGCTGTTCGTGGTTTGCTGTTGATATCTGTATTTAAAAAGTATGGTTTTCTCATGTTTCATTATAGATAATTTTCTGTTGGACCTTTAAAAGCTTGGAACATCTGCTCCATTTCTTCTGTAGAAAGTTGATGGTATGTTTAGATTCTCTTATCAAGTTTTTCATTCATTCATTATCTTGCCTTCTTCCTCATATACCTTTCAGTGTTGAGAGGACAAGTAGACTTCTTGATAAAGTTTGGTGGTTTGGTTCGTGTAACAAGATAGTTAAGGTTTCTGTAGTTTCCTCCTTCCATCTCTTCCTCTGTTTTCAGCAGTTCTTAACGTGAATACTTTCTGTGGCATACAGTCTGTTGGTAGTCGTGTAATGTGGCCAAACCATTTGACTTGCTGTTTCTGGATGCAGTGTAATACTGGTGCTACTCCAACCTTTGCCCTGATAGTGTCATTTCTTATTTGGTCTCTTCTTGTCACATTTAGTATTCTCTTTAAACTTCTCATTTCTGTCGTGATGATTTTACTTTTACTTTTAGCTGTCCAGCGTCTGTGTCCAGCATTAATATAACAGAGTTTATTCATCATCTTTATGTATATGTCTGGTCCACCCTACCTCTGTCTGATGATCCTATGCTGATTAAGGGAAATGAAAATGCTAACCAACTAGTAGCCTCATCAGAATGGACAGAAAGTACCCATACAACTCCATTCAACAACAAAAAATAATCAAAGAGTAAGCCCAGCATTCTTTCATCAAAAGCACATGCCATCATGACTAAATGAGCTACAAGTAACCAAGGGCAGTGGGTGCAAATCCCTTTTACACACTAGGACATGGTGAATACACAGACAACATAACATTGGAGTAATATTCTCAAAAAACCACAGAAGGACATCCTGATGCTGGAAATTGAACATGTACGGACATGCCCCAGGTGTAATGAAGTAGGTTCCCAGGACTAGCATCCCAGAGCTAGGTCTGTCTCTAGTTTGCAATGCCATATGATCCTAGTAGCAGGGTCTTGTTCTCTTTCACCCTGAGTTAGAGATAGGTGTTTTCACCACAGTAGTGGAGCCTTTTGAAAAACCCACTTTTTTGGGTCCTTTGTAGGTCTTCATGCAAATTGTATAATCCACCCTGCATTTGATAAGATATTTGCAGTTCAGCATCATGACAAAACTCTTCAGAAAGCACTAATATAGGTTTTTACTTTCTTTGGCTGATTATAGCACTTAAATCTGAAATCTCTTCCCCAGACATTTTGATGAACAAGAGTCATCATGAGTGGGAGGTCATTGATTGCTGCAACAGTACCAGCACCACACATTTGTGCTTCATGTACCACACAAAGAAGAGTGCCGAGACAGTAAGCTATGGATGTGGTAGTTTTTTTGTTTTTTTTTGTTCTGTTGTTGACGGTTTCCATGGATACTGAAGCCAAAGAACTTGTGTTCTTTTTTCATACTTTGTTATTTGTTCTGCCTCTCTCAAATGTGATCATCCCTAAGTTCTGTTACTGTTTTTTTTTTTTTTCCTTTTTCACAGTGATCACATTAACCATCAATTACCTGTTAAAAAGAGAGAGAGAAAACCCATATCTTTTGGAGGTCATCAGTTACTGTAATTGGTTTATATTATCAAAAACGTAGTAAAAAGCAACCAGTGAAATCAGTTGAAGGATCGTTGTGCCAGTAGGCTGCTGATGCTCAATTTGCATGGAGGAGAATCAGCCAGTTTAGATTTTGGTTCAGCATGTGAGCATTTTGTATGAGTTCTCACTTCTAATAAGGCAAGAATAGAAATTTCACATGGACGTGTAGTTTCCGCTGATGTGTTTAAAGCTTTTTCTGTTTAAAAAAATTTAAAAAAAAAGAACTATAAAGTACCAAATGTTGTTTAGGCAAAAATGGGTATTTTGAAAAGTTCTTCATGCAAAGTTGTACCAGCTTCAAGAAACCCTAGTACAGTCACTGTTTTCATCTTTGGCCCAGGGTATGTGGAGATGTCTGGGAAATATTTTTAAAAAAAGCAGATTGGGCTGCCAAGGTTGAGTACCAGCGGGACAGATATTGGATTGGGTAGTCATTGTTAACATCTTCACAGATCTGGTACATTGTATGTGGGACCAAGGATTAAAGACTTTAGAAGGAAATGGAGTTTCTGGCAGATACAAAGGTCATGTTAAGGACGCCAAAAAAACAGTCCCGCCTTGATCCAGGAGCTATACAATGGCTCTGCTCATCCTGCAGATAAATGGACATGAAAAAAAAATAGATACTCTCTCTAAGGAAAGGGAGCCAAATGAAACAAGTCAAGCACCCAGTTACATACCCAGAAGCAAAGATCATCATCCACAGCAAACTAAACACCAACTTGAATAACAAAAATGAAAGTAGAAACAAAACAAGACCCCATTCATCAACTACTGAGATACCAGCAAACTACAGTTTTGTGTCTGAGAATGGGCCACTACAGACTCCTGAGCCACCTCAGTCATCTTAACTCTTTCCATGCTGCAGAAAAAAATGTGGGTGTTCTATTTTGTGCCAAATTAAAAGCGTGGGTCTTGATCTGTATAGGGGGTATTGTTGTAAAAGCGAATGTAACAAAGTATTCCACATTAGAAGTATACATTTTATGTATAGAAATAGCTGTAAATCTATGAAGATTTCATAAATGCAGATTTTTTTTAGGAAAAAAAAAAGAAGTAATGTGATATTTTTAGACAATAATTGTGTCCTACTTACCATCGGCAAGGTCTAGATCCACACTACTTAACATCTGAGATTCCTAGATCGACTTGTCGATGTTGTCTTGTACTAGTCTCACTGAAATAACCTTCTATCTACTTCTTCGTCTGTTTTATAGCGTTTTATAGGTCAAAATCTACTTGGGGCACATTCAAGAACAGTGGTCTGGTCGTAGGGCTTGTCCGTATGCCTCATAAATCACACAAAATATTGAAATTTCTTTAAAAAAAAAAAATACATCCATTTTCACTTGGTTGTTAGGCACGCTTTAGACTGAACTATGAAAGTTCACTGGACATGTGCAAATAAAACATGTACAATTTAAAAATTACACCATTTTTTTCATTAATGAAACAAGTGGTAAAATTGTACCAAACAGCGCTCGACGAACAAACTGGAAGTGGTAACATTTTTCCCTCAGGCACGGGATGAGTTAAGATGTCACACACAAACAAATGTCCCTGCAGCTTTGGCACCCATGTGCCAGAGCATATCTCACGGACCTGTCTGACCTACTCAGATCTCTGAGCACGTATCTGGGGCGAGGAAGAGGATCTGAAAGAAAAGACGGGACTTCCGACCAGTCCTGGAGAAGATGGCATACTTCCTCAGAGCAGCGGGGCTGAAATATAGCATGACCAACCAATACTTGAATGAAGATGACGTGGAGATGCTTGGGGATGTGGTGCTGGTGGCCATATTTTACCTGACCTGGTGGCACACACTAGAGGATGATGTGGCCATCATCGCACGCTGTGAATCTTTCCTTCTCCAACTTCAGAAGGACTTTGGTACCCGTTTCTACAATTGAGTAACTGGGGCACCTCCAGTTAGACTAGAACTAATAGCCTGCACATGAAAGGCAAATGCACAATCCATTCAGGTGCCCTAAAGTCATAAAAAGAACTGTAAATCAATACAAAATTGGCATCATCATCATCTCCATGCACCGGGGACTAAATGAAAGAAGGGATAAGCCCATTCGGGGGCTTGTTTTGGTGATTTTAAAATGACTGACTTTTGCCCCATGTCTTACCAAGATAGTTCTGAGCAGTGTAAAGTTTTTTTTTTTTGCATGGCTCTGTTCATTAAACGTCATGATAATCTAGAGAAAACCATCTTGGAAGGGTACATAATGGGAAAAAGAAAGAGAGGAAGACCAAGGCGAAGATGGCTGCAAGACATCGTTGATGATCTGCAAATGGATGCATCTGCAGCAGGCCATTTTGCTGACAACCGAGAGGCCTACAGGAGTGCTGTTAGGGAGGCAAAGTTCCGCATGGGACATGCAAATGAATGAATGAATGGCTCTGTTTTGTAAGCCTTCTTTGATGCATCACTTCTAAGATTTTCATGATCATCTAGAAATAAAATTTTTTTCTCACTTTTGTTATTAAGTAAAGATGCTAATTTTCTTTTTCCATTAAAAAAAAAAAGTAATAGCAATTTTAAATATCAGAATTTTTGTTTGTTCCTGTCCCTGTAGAAATATGCTTGTCTGCCAGCTAGGCCCGCCACAGATCGTCCAATGTGCCGGCTTCAAAGCGACTGCTATGTTCCGAAAGTTGAAGCCGCCTGCGTGTACCCTGCTGTAGATAACGAAACACGTCTACTGAGAATCTTTCACGCTCAGAGACCTCCACTGTTATTTCTAGGCCACCCACTTGATCTGTACTATTCTGGTAGGTCTAGCTGTTGTGTTTGTGAAGATAAGTAGTTCGTTATGATCTGTCAAGAGTGATGGGAGAAGGAAAGAAAATGTGAGCTTTACTTTAAACTGTGGTGCTTAACTTGACATCAAAGGGGTGCATTTTTTCTGACAAATTTCCAAAATGTTAGTTATTAATCTTCCTGGAATAAATGGTTAAAATCCCCAGAATGATCATCAAAGTGAACGTTGATTTTTCATGATTTCCTTCAGCACATGATCTGTTGCACCAGCCACTGTAATAAATTGTAGACTTATGAAACAGAATAAAAAAGTAAAGGAAATTTGGAAATTACCCAGTAAACACAACAGATAGAAGTTGATGCAGTACAACATGTTTACAAAGGCTGATAGGTGGTTAGAGCACATGCAGGTCAGTGCTCTGCCATTAGCCTAGTTCAAACCAAAGTCAAGTAAAATGGATGCTCTGCTGTGGGATTGCACCATTGTTGAACAATGCACCGTAGTGAAATTTCTTTGAGCAGGGGAAGCAACACCTGCTGAAATTCTCCATAGGATGTTGCCTCTGCATGGAAGTGAAGGCACCATGATTAAATGAAAAAAATAAATGAGTGAGTAGAAAGGTTTAAAGCAGGAAGAGCGAGTGTAGCCAACGAAGCTCATTCTAGTCACCCGTAATCATGCACACAGAGTGCAGGTCTTGATCAGAGAAGACCAATCCTAGATGGGTTGCAGTCCTCTTTTGTTGCTATAGATTTGGACATTGTACATCTTCAGTCAAATTAAAGAAGCTCTACACTGCCACAAGTTCACCTCAGAAGATAAGATTAAGGAATCGATGCCAGTCAGGATTCAGAAACACCCGGAAAGCATTTTATCCCATGGAACGAAGATGCGAGTGGAACAATACAGTAAGCGTATTGACCTATGCGGAAGGGGGGGGGTGCTATGTGAAGGATAGATATAGCCATTAATGTTTATTTGCTCAGTTACTGCTATTAAAATGTATGTTGTCTTTACAGATAGTGTAATAACAGTGTTAAAATGTATGTTGTCTTCACAAATAGTATGGAATTTAATGAATTGATTCAAAATGTAATCAAACATTGTCACTTTAATGATGTTTTGTGTTCTGTTTCTTTCCAGTCTCACTGAGCAACTACGTGCCAAAGGTTTATTTCATTCCCATCAATTTGCCATTTGTCATTGAAACATTTTGCAAGTATCCTTTTATTAATGATACGCATACGTTGTTGGTGTATGTGCTTTTCAGAGTTTAAAGAAAAAGCCTGTTTGTGGTAAGTTATGCATTAGCTTGGAATCAGGTCCTGGGAAGTGTTTACATTAATGGTTCCCAACTAGTTTCGGGTCTCAGACCCCCTCAGACATTAACATTTCTCAGCCACTTTTAATAAAACAAAACAAACCCTCTAAATATCAGTAATTTGAGAAATTTCAAGCATGGGCTCTTTGTAGATTTATATAAATATAAAAAAATTTTTAAATTTAGACTTACTTTTCAGGTCTCCGTATGACCTTTGTAAACCACCACCCCATTTGGGAAACACTGGTATGGAGTAGTGGTCCATAACCTTTTGTTTGGTCACGGACTCCCTTTTTCAACCAGAGAACAGCTGTGGACCCCTTTCTGTCTTGATAATAGCTGTGGGATCCCTTTCTGTCTTGATAATAGCTGTGGGATCCCTTTCTGTCTTGATAATAGCTGTGGATCCCTTTCTGTCTTGATAATAGCTGTGGATCCCTTTCTGTCTTGATAATAGCTGTGGATCCCTTTCTGTCTTGATAATAGCTGTGGATCCCTTTCTGTCTTGATAATAGCTGTGGATCCCTTTCTGTCTTGAGAACAACTGTGGACCCCTTTCCGTCTTGATAATAGCTGTAGATCCCTTTCTGTCTTGATAATAGCTGTGGATCCCTTTCTGTCTTGAGAACAGCTGTGGATCCCTTTCTGTCTTGATAACAGCTGTGGATCCCTTTCTGTCTTGATAATAGCTGTGGATCCCTTTCTGTCTTGAGAACAGCTGTGGACCCCTTTCTGTCTTGATAATAGCTGTGGATCCCTCATTAAAAATAAAGCAATAAATAGAAGACGGAAGATGCTAAGATATTTTTGAGCCAATCCATTTGCTGGTCCCTGGAGCCCAAGTTAAGAAAGCCTGGTACGGAGGATATTGCGGTCTGTGTCCATATTTTCCTCTAGTACACCAGGGGGCGGTGTAATCAGTATGTCATCTATCTGCCTTTCCTTCTCTAGCTCCACCAGGAGCAGGGTACCCGTTTCTGCGGCCAGGTTGACTGGAGTCACCTCCATGCTGGGTTAAATCACCAGTATGAAAAATGAACACGCTAAGAGGTGTGCTACCCAGTCCAGATATTTCCCAACAGCTGAGTCCTACAAATCTGGAAGGAAGCAAGCATGGTACTGCTGCTAAAGCCAGGGAAAAAGAGTGATACGGCCTCTAGCTACTGGCCAATCAGTCTCACTAGCTATGATCAGAAGAAAAGCATGATAAAAACCTACAGGAAGCCACAAACACCACCACATGACGACTATCACATGCTAAACAGAAAGGAACAAGTCACCATTTTCCGTCTCCGAACAGGACACAGCTGACTCCGTAGTCCTGTGTATACATAGTTTATGGTTGGTACTACTACTCTTTGTACATGTGGCCCAAACTGTGGAACATATCCTCCAAAACTACGGGACACTGAGAACCAATTACTAGCCCAGTGAAACCACCAAAGAAGATAAGCTCTACGGTTCCATACATGAGTTACAAAAAAAAACAGTGAAATTTATCCAAGAGACAGGACTACAGATAGACGATGTGTACGAAGAAGAAGAAGAAGAAGCTGAATCATAGCCAGAGATGTCCCCTACCCAGATATACACACAGGTGTGTGGGTGCATCAGAAGTTATGGGGAGGAAGGCAGTTGGTTATGATACTAACATTATCACCTTGCAGTGCGCTAACAGGGCTAGATAAGATACTAGCACTGGAAACAGAATCTCCTTTGTCCTTGCATGGCTTGAAACAAATCTCCAAAGGTGTTTTGAAATGTAATTTATTAGTTTAGAGAAAAAATGGGTCTAAGTGAGAGAACTTGCCAGGATTATGAATGAGTAACTTTACTAACTTCATTCCAGTTCATGAAAGATTAATAATCCTGAATAACTGACAATTGTAGATTTCTTCATGTAGCAGACAGCTACTTCATGTAGTGCTTGATTAATTAAATATATTGTTTTGTATCTTTCTGCAGGAGCAGAAAATCCTTTTTTTTTTTTTCTTTTTTGTTTAAACTTATATTCATGATTGCAGTTGTTTAAGTTCTCAGGCAGTTTCTTTGTTGTAGAGTGGATCTTGCTGAGAAGCTGTTTCTTTGGTCTGTTTTAGAAATGTGGCATCATCTGCCAAGAAGTTGGCACTAGTAGGAAGAACACTTGTCACTTCACTTGTGCTCTGTTTTCCAGTACTCCAAGTAATCATCTCATTCATTCATTCATTTGCATGTTCCTTGCGGAAATTTGCCTCCCTAACAGCTCTCATGTAGGCCTCTTGGTTTTGAGCAAGATGGCCTGCTGCTGATGCGTCCATTTGCAGATCATCAACGATGTATTGCAGCCATCTTCGCCTTGGTCCTCCTCTCTTTCTTTTTCTCATTATGTACTCTTCCAAGACGATCTTCTTTAGATTATCATGACATTTAATGTGCCCACAATATTTAAGTTTTCTCTCTTTAATCCTCTTTACTAGCCGGCCTTCTTCAATATTAAGTCCTTGTAGTATGGATACATTTGTTCTTTTTTGTGTCCATGATATTTGAAGAAATCTTCTGTAGCATTTACGTTCAAAGGCATTTATGTGTTTCTCAGCTGTTTTGTTAAGTGTCCAGGTCTCACAGGCATATTGTTACAATGCGAAAAATACATGCCTTTAAAAATCTTATTTTTGTAGTTCTGTCTGTTCCTCTCCACAGATTCTTTAGTTGTTTTACTTTCTGAAGAGTGATAGATGTTCTCCTTTTGATTTCCCACATTGTATCTCCATTATTAGTTAGTAGTGCTCCAAGATATTCAAAACTCTCCACTTCTTCCAGTTTTTCCTCATTGATACATATTTCAGTTGCCTGGTAATCATCTAGAACTGGCTTTTTTTTTTTTTTTTGAGGGAGATGGGGGGTTCTGTAGGTTTTTGGCTCCCATGGATCTCCGGCTAGCTCTGTCACTTGCCTAGGTAGTGCACTTAACCAGTTTGCTTCATAACCATCTCATGATGTTGTATCATCATCATCAATGTTTCTTTCAGCTTTCCCCTCCAGGAATGGTTTTAATATATATTTTAGATGCCTCTTCAGTTTTGTATGAACAGCTGTCTTGACAAAGAGATGGGTTGCCTTTGTGAATCCCATCATCAGCAAGAGTTCTTCATTTCTTCCCTCCCACCCTGTCATAGTTTTCCAGTTCATGCTATTTTCATCAGGAACCAGGTTTTAGGCTCTTTTTTTTTTTTTTTGAAGTTAGTTAATATGATCAAAACAATGAAGTATTTGCCCCCCTAACAGATCTGTCAAGATACATCATCTCATTGTCTGGAGCTCTGGTCATTCTGAATGTTGTCCCGTGTTATGCTCTGGACGGTCAGTACATCTGTCATGCTTTCATTGAGCTTATCCTGAGACCATCCATCCCAGATCCAGAGATCCGCAGTTTAATTTATGGATTAATCATCGCGTTTGGGACCATATTGCTGATAGTGAATGTTATATTTGCCATGTGGACATTATTCTTGTGATGGTGTAGTTGTGGTTGATGGAGATACTAGTTTTGTGGTATGTTTGTGTCATGTACAGTCAGGACCAGTGCTGTCTTGAAGTCAACACGGCTGACTGCCAAGATCTCGGTGTGGGATTTCTCAGTCGGTGTTCACTCAAGATGTCACCAACAGCTCCACAAAGGATCGTGATCAAAAATATAGGCATCATTTAAAAACGTACCCACAGAAAAAATATTGTCTACTCTAAGGAGCATTGATAATGATTTGTAGATTATTATATCCATACTAACATATCAGGAGCAGTGGATATTTGTGATTTTACAGAGGTTCTGCGAGTCTTATTAACTGCAGGAGTGTTTTTTTTCCCATACTGTTAAAGAAGGTTAAACTGGCCATTCCCCCTAGAGGGATGTATTACTGACCTTTGAGAGGCATAGATTTACACAGATTAATTATCATTGCTTCAGATGGAAAGTACTGCCGACACTGAATTATGGGTATATTTCTCTTTGTGTTTATGTGCTGTATATGTATTTTTCTTCAAGGTAAGTTTTCTTCAGCTCTTCCCATTTTCAGCTATGGATGGTCCTATATTTATGACAACAGGTTTGAACATATATTTATATCCTTCAATCTCATACGGCGTATTCTGGTATACGCTGCCAAGCTAGCAGGTATCATTTCTCGTGAAAGTTTTCCCTTACACATGGTCTTCATTCCACTGCCTTTGAATGCAAAGCCTCATTATTCTTGTTGTGGCTTCATCCATGCTGTTATGTGTGTGACAGTGATGAATATGTTTGATTGTGTTATGTGACTGTGATGAATATGTACACATTATCAGTTGTATATGTAGTACCATGTGGTAGTGACGGATGGCATGTATGTGAATTTATTATCATGTTTGTCAAAAATGATTAAGTATTATGATTGTGGCAGTAGTGAATACATATTTATGTAATATTGTGCAAATGTTTGTAAGAATGATATAAATGACTGAGGAAAAATTATACATATGTATATATTAGTAGTAGTAGAGGGAGCAGGCAAAGACACTGTCCATTTTAGCAACAGGACTAGCTTAGCTAACAGGGTAGGATTCGCCATAGTTCCCATGGTGGTGGAGTGTGCTAAAGAAGTATTAGGTAATCCTGTCATGCCTTAGAGGCACATAGGGATGTGGTGTTAGTGCCCATATTTTCCTTGACCTGTCACCACACTAGAGGGTGATATGGTCAGTATCACGCCTGGCCGCCTTTCCTTCCCCAACTCCAGAAATCGGGTCCCATTTCTACAACTGGGTAAAGAAGTTTTGCACACCTCTAATTTTTAGTTGCTCTCCGGAACTGAAAAAAAAATAGCTGCCATAACCTGGTTCTGTGCCAGCATAATGCCGTGGCCCTACACCTTTACAGCTTTGGCAGCAGAGAACACAAGCTTGCAGCCCCAGGGAGATACAAGACAAGACTAGTATTAAATGGAGGTATAAGGTTTAGTTCTACAAAAAGATAGAAAGAGTGAGGAAAGTGGGTAGAAACAAGAATGGCAAAAAGGAAGATGAGCTCATATAAGTGAAGAATTTTTAAAACAGCCATTATTATCATGCTTGTGAGTGTCGAGTATTGCATGTTCTTGAATATGAAAGAATGAGTTGACCCAGTAACAATATCATAATAACATTACTAAAACACTGAATCAGGTTGTACATGAGGCCATGTTGTTAGAAGCCCATGTCAAATGGCGGCATGTACCATTCATCGTACTTATGCAGTGACAAGTATAAACTGTAGACATGGTCAACAAAACACAGCAGATTCATGTAACTGGTTTTTAACTGTGCTTAGGACCTCTGGTCGAAGGTGGCGGACAGTATTGATGGTGCCTGTGCCTTCTGTCCGAGTGTGTGAAAAATTGTGCTTATTTTCGCCGCGGATTGGAGTTGCCCTGTGAAACTGATGTGGATTAACCATGTTCTACGATCCTGTGTGTGATTCTCGTGCAAGCAGTGGGACCTTTTCTCCAGTAAGTGCTTGGACAGGGACACCCAGAGAAGTGCCCCCATTATCGATAACATGAGGTCACCCAGGCTGCCGAAGACGGAGTGTGTTAGCCTACAAACGGTGCGGTCTTGAAAAATCAGGACATGCAACAACGAGAAACTGTCAACTGTGCTTATACACAGGTAGTTCAGCAGGCAAGCCTATAGAAAGATGAAATAAAAGGAAAAAGATCAGAATAGGCTGGAAGATAAACCAGGAATCCACAGACTGTCTGCATTATTTTTTGGGTTTGCATTCCATCAGATTCACATTGTACTGAATCAGCAAACCTTTGTCTTGAATATAACAGTTTGATGAATGAAGCTGTTCTCTCATTCATTCACTGGCTTAATGGATTTGAGGTAAACGGAGATGAATGATTCAGTATTGGCAGTAGAAGAAAATATGGAAGTGAAATAAATCTCAGTGTCTTTGGCAGAGATGCCTTTATCAGGGACAATGAAACAGACAAGACAATGGATAAATACACAGAAACAAAACTTCGCCAATATGGAATAACTTTGTCAGACAAAATTATGACCAAATGTGTCATAAGGACTGTGAAGTACATGAAGGGGAGACAGTAGTAGCGGTCAAGCATAGAAGGCCGCCGGTAAGAAAGTGAGAGAATAGTAATATTAACCCTAGCCAACTCATGGACAAGGTGGGAATACTTGCCGTCCGACAGAAAAAAATTTGCAGAAATTCATGCTTACCTCTACTCCACTAGTACCGATAGTACAGTACATATGTTAGCCTTGAAAACAAAAAATAGTTCATACTGTGTGGTGCTTTCCTGGCTAAGCGGTTGCTTGGGTCATGGTCATTCTCTTAACTAGTTTTTTAAAATTATTTTTCTAACATCTTTAATTGCTTTATGTACTGTTTTCTCAAGACAAATCATTCATACTGCGCTCTTGATTATTTTAGTGCATGCATGTTTTATTGTTTCAAATCTTTTCATTTTCTGCTTGTATCGGTTTTACTGCAATATTTAGAGTTTACACTGTGAAGGTGGGGTTGTTTTGTAATGCCTTTTTTTTTCCCCCTCATTGGGCTCATATACCCCACATTTTTAATCATTATCCCCAACAAATGGTGTGTCAGGTAACCATTTTTACAGCGGAGTCTACATGAGAAACGGGTCTCCATCCCACAACCTTTGCATGATAAAGCTTTTAACTATTTACTGTACTTCACTGTGCCTTGATGGATGAAGTGTGACTGTGATTGATATTTATACATTTATCATGTATTTGATAGTTACTGATGATAAACCTGGATTTGTTATTAGGGATGTGCTGAATATTTGTACTCGACTTAATTTGGATGAAATTTGAATATTCAAGAAAAAAAATTTGAATACTGAAATTTTGTGTATTCACATTTATGATTTGGGGAGCAAAATAAGTCCGTAAGACATTCTTTGCAAATCAGTTGTATGTAAAATGTTCATTTATTCTTCAGCTTGTCTCAGTATGTAGGCAGTAAAACAGTTACATTTATATAGAGTCCCGCTACTGTCCATATAAAAGCTTCTTACCAGAGTCCCGCAACTATCCGTATAAAAGCTTCTTACCAGAGTCCTGCTACTGTCCGTATAAAAAATTCTTACCAGAGTCCCACTACTGTCCATATAAAATAAAGCTTACCATGGTTCTGCTTCTGTCCGTATAATATAAAGCTTCTTACCACAGTCTCACTACTGTCTGTATAATATAAAGCTTCTTACCAGAGTCTCGCTACTGTCCGTATAAAATAAAGCTTACCAGAGTCCTGCTACTGCCCATATAAAAAATTCTTACCGGAGTCCCACTACTGTCTGTATAAAATAAAGCTTACCATGGTCCTGCTTCTGTCCGTATAATATAAAGCTTCTTACCATAGTCTCGCTACTGTCTGTATAATATAAAGCTTCTTACCATAGTCTCGCTACTGTCTGTATAATATAAAGCTTCTTACCATAGTCTCGCTACTGTCCGTATAATATAAAGCTTCTTACCATAGTCTCGCTACTGTCTGTATAATATAAAGCTTCTTACCATAGTCTCGCTACTGCTGTATAATATAAAGCTTCTTACCATAGTCTCGCTACTGTCCGTATAATATAAAGCTTCTTACCAGAGTCCTGGTACTGTCCATATAATATAAAGCTTCTTACCAGAGTCTCGCTACTGTCCATATAATATAAAGCTTCTTACCAGAGTCCTGCTACTGTCCGTATAATATAAAGCTTACCAGAGTCCTGCTACTGTCCATATAATATAAAGCTTCTTACCAGAGTCCTGCTACTGTCTGTATAATATAAAGCTTCTTACCAGAGTCCTGCTACTGCCCGTATAATATAAAGCTTCTTACCAGAGTCCTGCTACTGCCCATATAAATTAAGGCTTCTTACCAGAGTCCTTCTACTGCCCATCTCCAAGTTCTGTTGCCCGAATCTTGTACTTGCCAACTGTATGTAGCATAGTCACATTGTTCTGACCATGTGTGCAGAGTGGGTTATATTATAATGCCAGTGATGCTTTTGGGCATTCCTTATCTGTTTATTGTAGGCAGAGAAAAGACAAGAAAGCTGCATACAGCACTTAACACTGGAGCAAAGACACCAGCAGACTGAAGGATTTGTATCATCTTGACCATGTCTGTATTATCACATGCCCTGGTATACTAATGATTGGAAAACTACTTACTTCTTCAAGCCAGCATTGCACAACACTTGGTAGTTTTGCCAAAAGATAAGGAAAACAACTGGAGGGTCAAGCCCATGGGAAATCAGATTGAAAAATTTTGGCTTGACTGGGATCTTGAATGGAAATGTGTGTCAGAATATTCTGCATGTCATCAAGATAGCATACGTCATCTGCATATCTCAGGTTGTTAAAACTATTATTCCACTAATGTCTGTTAGAAGACTGGATAGCATGTCTGCTTCATAATCCAAACAGATTAATGTCCTTGAATATCCTCTTTGTATATATCTTTGTAATCTAGATGATTTACAAAATATTGTGACACAAATAAACACTGAAGCCAAGAATATGGGATAAGAATAAATATTAGAAAAACAGAGATTGTGGCAATGAGCACAGAAGGACAAAAGCCAACCAGAAAAATAAATTAAGACACACATATTGTGGACACGTGATAACAGATGATGGGGTATGCAAAACAGAAATTAAGACTAAGGAATGGCCTAAAGTACGTAGAGAGTAGTTTCAGATATGTGTAGACTCATATTTTTAACAAGTACCTTTGTCTGCACCAGTGAAATATTTGTATTCATATTCAATCATCCCAAATCAGCTATGAATATCCTGTATTCGGTACACCTCTAGTTATCATACGTCGTTGGAAGATATATATGTATATTCTCATAATCTACCCAGGCTACATAGGGTATGTCTGCTGGTTGAAGAAGAAATTATATGTGTGTACAAGGAATGTACGAGGTTCCTTTTGTGTATACGATCTTTTGTTGCATGATGACATCATATTATAGAAAAGGTCTTTTATTGTTCATGACAAAAAAAAATATGGGGACCACTTGGATTTGATAAACAATCATTGTGTGTTATATACAGACTAATTTAATATATTTGTTGTTTGTCATTTGATATGTAATTTGCTTCTTTAAAATTATTTTGCTGTCAAAGAAAATGCCATATTTGTGATGTTTGTCATTATATGCTTCATATAAATAAAAAATTAACTGTTTAAATCTCAGTAAATTATTATGTCATTTAGAATGACCATATTGTTTTTTGTATCTTGTATGGTACACAAAATATATGAACTGCATATGGCCATTACTAGGTTACAATCAGAACTGTGATGTAATACAAACATACATTTCACACAGGTAATGTGAATATCTCTCATGAATTTCCCCCAATTTTCCACCGTTATTGATTCTGTTCTGAGCTAAGAGTATGCAGAAGTAACTCATCACTGGATTTAAAGTTCCAAGTATGTTCCTGGATTCACGTGTAGTTCCAAGATGACCTTGGACTATGTGTAGTTCCAAGTGTGGTTCTGGACTCGTTTACATAATAAAAAGTGCTGTTTGGGAGCAGAGATGCTTGTTGTAGTGAACTTTCCGTTAGAATGCTGTCTTGTAGATGATGCTGGATCTCTCTCCCCCCAAATATTTGGTTCTGAGGGCCCCATGTCGCTCCCTTTTCCCCTCCTTGCTCTTCTGCCTGGATTTTTTCATCATGCTGTGGGTGTGTTTTACAGCCAACTCTGAGAACCACTGGCATAGTCCAGGAGACTAGGTCTGGCCAAGATACTGTTGTGACTTTTCTGCTGACACTTCTTAGAACAAGTTCATTCTGGCCAATGGGGCAAGGCTCACTGTGATCTACAATGCAGAATTCTATTGGAAAGTCACTTCAGGTTTTTAAGCCACAGTTCATGTTCCAACATCCTGCTAGCACAGGGCTTCTCAACAGGGAACATCTGTACCTTCTGTGGATGTGGGAACCTAGTAGGACACAGCGTCTCTGTAACAACACCAAGGATTAAGTAGCTGAGAAAAACTCGACACTTAATGTCTTGAACTCGGTGCTCACTGTCAAACAACACTATCACAGTTAATAGTTTAATTCCAATTTCCTCCAACAAATTAAGTGAACATTTTCCAATTTCTGTTGTCACGTAATTTGTCATGACATTTTCCCCCCAAAGTGAATGGACAAACAAACTTTATTTGCTGAAGGTGAAGAACTGGGCACACAGGCAGACCCACCTGACATTTGACCCTTTATCACACAACTCTCATTCTATCTCAGACACACTACACACTCTGAGAGTTTATGAGCTTAGTGCCATATTCTGTTTTAGACCTGGAGAGGTAGCAGCAAAACAGTTGAAGGCTGTTTTCATGTTTGACAAGTCTTACTGCTGGCATACAGCTGCTACTTGTGGAAGTTGCAAGCATTTTCCTACTCAGACTTCTATCGAGATCAATCCTAATATTTACATCATAGTAATATATTAGAACAAAGGTGAAAATGGTCTTTCAGTACAATTAAGGATTATCCAGAGAGAAAGTGTAATTTGAATTCGTAAGCAAAAAAGGTGTTTTGGATGGAGCAGTTTATATGTCACATCTGGTACTCTGAATCCACATGGTGAAGTTTCTTGCATTACACATCAAACAATCAACGACACACAAAACTGCCTTGTTAACAGTTCCATGCTGTATCAAATGTAAGGAAAAACAATGCTCGTTGTATCGCTGGCTACTTAACAAACTGGAAGTTTGCAGTTTTAAACTGCCATGAACACTTATAAATAGGAGTGACATTAGGGTTATTTGATCACAAAAAATGTTTGTGTGCTCTGGTGTTCTGTTTGACAAGGTTAGGGTTAATGTGGGTCATTTTGAAGCTTTAACACAATTTTAACACTTTGACATTGACAAAAAAAAAAAAAAAACTCCACTCAATATTTTTACCAAAGGTTTTTTCTGGGCACAGAAGTACTAAGAACAAGCATGAATATATTATCATCCACAATATACATTCTCTGTAAACACATCTTTTTGTTTCAAAAGATTAACCTGGAGTAACATATGCACTGCAGCAACAGGGGCTGCATTTGAGAAACACCCTGGATTATAAGACAACACCATATCTTTTATACCTATTTAAAGGTGAAACAAAAATATAACAGGGTAACCTTGTTATGCCTTGGAGGCATCTAGAGGATATGGTACTAGTGCCTATGTTTTCCTTCACCTGCCGGAACACTAGAGGCTGATGTGATCAGCATTACATCTGGCTGCCGTTCTACAGCTCCTAAAGAGGCCAGGTACCAACTTCTACAGTTCCTAAAGAGGCCAGGTACCAACTTCTACAGCTCCTAAAGAGGCCAGGTATCAACTTCTACACTTCCTAAAGAGGCCAGGTATCAACTTCTATAGCTGGAGGACTGGTACGCCTCAGGTCGGATTCAAAATGCCAACCTTCACTATGTGAGACTTGTGCATTAACCATTTTGCCACTCGCTTGCCCATGCCTACTTAAATAATGCTAAAAAAACACCTATGGATGTGATGTGAGTATCTCAACAGTAATAACACATCTGATACAAACTTATATTGATGATAACATTAGGTACAACATTACCATTTGAAGGCTGCTTGCTGAATATACACTTGTATATATACTTGAATATATTATTACAAAAATTTGTATTACAAAAATATGCAAAAACCCCATTTTTATCATCTTTAATGTTTGTTACTGTGGCTGAAGTTGTCGGTCAAACATCGGAGAAATAAACCATGAGAGAAAATGAATGGCAGCTACAATCCCATCATCCTGTGCTGTGGTCCCCCTGGAAGACTGGTAGCAGTGCCCCTGCAACTTGTTCTGCGCTTTGTTTTCACAGTGTGCCCGGTCGAACTAAATCCAGTCCATTTCTATGTCATTCCTCCATCTGTATTAGTCATCTTCTTGCTCTTTTTTTCAAATCCCACCCCAAATAAGTTTTTATTTCTGTATTGTGCCCTTTGATAATATCTACCTCCTCGAAAATAATCTGCTAAGACAAAAAACAGCCTCTATAAACAGTAAAACCTACTGTATACAGTTACATCTAAATGGTAAGCACTAGAAGTAATATTTCAGAGACCGTCGGCAGGATTTATGGCAAACAAAAACCACATATAATCTCTGAAGATTTGGTTTTATGACCATGCTACAAACACATATAATATGAAACCACATGATCTTGGTGTCTGTGAAAAGCGTCTGTTCCGTGTTCAGACAGTAAATGGTGCATGAAGTGTCCATTCAGTGCATAGTGCAAAATAAATCTCGGACAGACCTGCTATACAATCTCAGAAATCGCATGCTACTGAATTTTCAGACTTTATACATTCTTCAATAATCATTTATTTATCTAAAAGTTACTGGAAAACTGTTTATATGTATCCCTGCACATCATCCATTTGGACAGTATTCAACCACATATACAGTATGTCCATCATACCATAATGTTGTAATAAGAGTTCAAAAATCCAGATCAAGTAATGAGACATAGCAGATGTAATGAACCAAACAGCTTCCAACAACGAACACGGGTATCTAAGCCTCTTGTAAACAAAGTGATTACAATGCTAAGCATATAATGGTACGGTACATCTTACATCCTTATTGTGCCATTAAATGTCATATGGACTTACATTATGGTTTGCTATGTTTTTATGTTTTTGGAGATCTTTTCAACCTCATCAAGGGACCTTATGGCCACTAATTTTACCCTCTCTCAGTAATGTTCTCTTTAGAGGTTAATGTGCTCAAGGTCTTGTTGTGTCCCATTTCACAGCTTGTATTAGGCTTCTCTGATTGTTTCTTCTCATCACGTGGCCGATATATAACATATAATATGGGTCTTGACAGTCATAATAAAAGCTTATTCTACTTATTTACCTTTGTATGCACTGTACCGTACTTTCAATTGCTATTTTAATGTGAATCCTCCCTTCAACTGGATTAACAACATAACACAGTCCTTTGCATGTTTAAAATACCCATCAGCCACTGCAAATGTGTTGTATTGCATCAGCTTCTACCCATGCTGGTAAGTGCATAATTTTCAAATTGCTGTTTTTTTTTTTTTTAAATCTTTCCTTGCACGCATAAAAATTACTGTTACCTAGCAATGCTGCAGCTTGTAGGCAGAAGTATCAATCCTCATGGATTGTGCATCTTGTGAGTATGACAGGATTATCCCTTTTTTTTTTTTTTTGGTCAGAAATATTACATGTTTTATTCCCTGTATGTATAGTGTATTTTGCAATGTATTATTATATTATGTATACAGTATTGTATTAACCTACTTAACCCATAAACTGCCTTGCCAAATACATTAGCTGAAATACTGTGATATATGTGTACAGTATCTTGGCAATCTACTCTGTACAGATAATCATCATCAGGTGCCATGCCAACTGGTGTTGACTATTATTTACTCTACTGCACCCAATCCTTCATGCAGGCCATCAGTTCAGTTGGTGATCTCATCTCGCGCCACCTTGTAAAACTATCCAGTACCCTTCTCTCAGCCTTCCCCTGGCTCTTCATACCTTTATTTTTCCTGTTGTTACAATACATTCAATGCCCCCTCTTCCCACTGCGTGTCCTATGAAAGTATGTTGTCTCTCCTGTATTTTTGTGACAAAATATTTTGTCTCGTCCACTCTTCTCATACGTTCTTCTTTAGTAATCTTTACTGTCTAGGGAATATGCAACATTGTACTGCTTCCATCAATCTTCCACTACATTATTCCATACAGTTTTGTTAACTATACAATATGGACATTTGGGGGGGGGGGGGTAACTGTATTTGTCTGTAAATTTTTGTCTAGAATTTTTTTTTTTTTGGTTGGATTACTTGGCATTCAAGTGACAATTTTGATAAAATTCTCATCTGACTAAATACAATTCTTTTAATTCAACATACCCCAGGTTGCCAAAAGCATGGCACCCACCCACACACAAAAAAGTTTTAATCACATAACTACTCCCTTTTCTCACTTCACACCAATGTAAATACTGTAAGGTTCTCATCTGCAAATATTTGATCAACACAGCCATAAGCCAGTGGTTCTCAACTTCAGGAATCTGAAGTCGTGAGAAAATGATAGTGAGGGGAAAAAAAAAAGTGAAAAAAAAAATTTACGAGATTTAAAGCAAAACCTCCCACTTTACATTTTAAAACATAAACATTCAAATGACAACAACCACATTCACTACCGTTCATTGAAATAATTTTTGTGTTCCGTTTCTGTATTTTTAAAGTCTTGTGTGTCACGTATTGCTGTCGATTTATAGTCATGCTCAAAAATGGTTTGAAACCACTGCTGTAAGTAACGGATAATGGGACAACTGATCAATATACAGCATTTGATCACACAAAGAACACATAGGTATCTGCTTTTATGTTTTTCTCTTAACATGCTGACAGTTGTTTGTAAGATTCTAAAGCAATATATGTGACCGGGTGAGCACTAAATATTTGGGAGAAAGAGTCAAAATTAGTTTTACTTGGTTGTTAAAATTACCAATTACAAACTGGCAGCGTGATTTGGGGAGGGCGGATTTTTTTTTTCCCTACCTTGTTTGATGTGACACTAAAGTGAGAAATGTTGACAACCGCTGCCCTTGAGATTAAAGAATGGGGTTGTAAGGAAAATCTCTGTACCCCATGAGATTTAAAGTCGCAGTCTTTTGATCAACTTAACCACATAGGTTCCTTCATCATCCGGGTGGTTTCAGGCTGTTATTACCTTCAGCATCTCACATGATTTAAGATAACAATGACTGTTATACTTTTGTGAAGTCTGGCCTGACTCGTATAGTATCTGATAACGAATCTTATTGTAGTTCAGACAAATGGTCTCATTCATATGAGAAATACTGTTACAATGTAATATCAACAAACTTTTAGAAATGATATAAAATGTAAGAGAGTTAATGTTTGTCAACTGAAACAAGCAAATTCAGCACAAATACATAAAATGGTTGCAAATAAAATACTTTTAATGTTGCCATACATGGACATTTGCAACAGATGTGCAGATGACTATGGCTTATTGGAACATACTCTTGCAAAAGAAATTTAAAAAAAACTGTCAAGATGTCTGCGTTACTTTTCTGACGA
Organism: Achatina immaculata; assembly: GCA_009760885.1. Taxonomy (NCBI): domain Eukaryota; kingdom Metazoa; phylum Mollusca; class Gastropoda; order Stylommatophora; family Achatinidae; genus Lissachatina; species Lissachatina immaculata. The sequence continues at coordinate 9,061,150 of CM019711.1, forward strand.
GCAATTTAAAACTCTCACATGCTAACCTCTACAAATGTATGCTCTCCGTGGGCACATTTTGTTCATAACTGCCTCTTAGAGAAACGGACTAGTTTATTATTATTTTCAGTTCCTATATAGAATCATAGTGCTTGATTCTCTATCTTCAATTTCTGAGTAGTAAAATACAAGAGCATATAATTTTGAATTGGAAATGAAAATTATTTTTCATTTCCCACAATACTCATTCCTAGGTCACTCTATTATCTAGTGACCTGAATATGTAATGATATCTATGTTATCAAAAGTTGAGCCGAACAATTAATTTAAAAAGAAAAAAAAAGTATATTTTAAAATGTAATGATAGGTCAGTATACAAGTGGAACATTGATTGTCATGTGCTGTAATCATTGTAATTCTTGAATGCTTCACTCACGCATAAATTATGACATTTGTAAACTGTTTTTAAACGCACAAACTACGACTTTTTTGTTTTGTTTTTGTTGTAAATCTGGAATATCTGACTTGCAATTTTAACCGAGACATTAGAACAAAACAGTAAATGCAGCCACAGCCGCAGCCACATGTGGCGGGTGAGGTAAAGATAATAATACTGATACTTCGGTGAAAGAAACATCCCAGGAGCAATTTAATTTTCATTACAAGTTAAATAAGTACCGGGCCAAAGAGAAAATCTGTTATTCTGAAAGAAAGTATTGCTAAATGTGAGAAATTATTAGATGATCTCACTAACTCATGTATCCAGAATGACAGAAGAAATCCTAAAGCATGTCTTTAACACCTTGCCAAGTGTGTGAATAACCCAGCAGGCAACTATAATCCAGACTGGCAAGACAAACAAAACACTGCACTCAAATATTCAAATTAATGCAGGCAGTTTTACAAATTACCATGAGCCTCCATCAAAAATCTTCATTTTCTTTCCTCGTCATACCTCCACCATAATGACTATCAATGGGCATAATACCTGACTTATCAATAAAATGCTCTAACAAAAGTGGATGTTTCTAAAATGGACTGTGCAAACTGGCACGTATTTTACTTCATAAATACAGGGGACCAACATGTTATTGGATATGTAACAGAAAAATATTAAATATCAAACATGGCTTAAACATGAACAAATCCTGGCAAGTGCTAGCACACACAAAAATTTATAATTATGATTTCTAAACTGCAAGATGATAAAAATACAAAAGAAAAAAAAACAAACTTAAATGCATCAAATTTTGATTACAATGACTCAATAATTACACCCAATAGAAAAACCGACATTCCTTTCACAATTACAAATTCTGCCAACTCGTTTATTATTTGGTCATCGTTCAGGCAGTTTCGTTCTGATTCGTCTTTAAAAAAAGAACATGAATACATCATAATTTAGTAGTTCTCAACTAATCCATACAACAGATAATGTATCAACATCATCTCATTTTGAAATACTGTGCAATAATCAGCATTTTTATCTGTCGTTCATCTCCTATTTGCACAAATTCTATGGCTGTCATCAAAAATACAAGTGTCTTACATGATCCTATTTTTAAAAAAAATAAACAGATAAACCTCAATCCCTTCAACATAAGAACTCAACATTTTGTTCCACTTTGGAACTTAATAAAATTAAAGGTAATCCTGTCATGATTTAGAGACACATAGGGATATGGTGTTAGTGCCCATATTTTCCTTGACCTGTCAGCACACTAGAGGGTGATATGGTTAGTATCACGCCTGGCTGCCTTTCCTTCCCCAACTACAGAAGAAGTCAGGTGCCCATTTCTACTGCTGGGTGACTGGGGTGCCTCCGGCTGGATTCAAACCCCTGACCACCACGAGAGACCAGTGCACTAACCATTTTGCCACTCAGACACCCTTGGAACTTATAACCGCTCCACAATTTGTTCAACATCAGAAATTATAATTCTCCAAAATTTTGTTCAACATAAGAACTTCCCCAATCTCTCCAACATTTTGTTGAACATAAGAACTTCACTAACATTTTGTTCAACATTAGAAATTCTAACCTCTTTGTCATTCTTTTCAACATTAGAACTCATAAACCCTGTAACTTTGATATTAAAAGTGTTCACTCCAACTTAATCGTTTGCTATCCTGTGTCTAAGTGAACTCTGACCCAAAAATATGCACATGTCAAAGCCTCTTTGTAAATTTTGCTTGACTTCACAAAACGGATTCCAAAAAAGACCAACAGACATGCTCTGCTACCATGGAAAAAAAAAAAAGCTCACCACTTCCAGGTCAGCCTGGCTTGGGGTCTGTGGTCTTGACACAATGTCGCGGACATCAGCATTTTGCTCTTCTGCTTGGCTTCAGCGGCTGAAGACTACAGTCCAAGGACCACTGAGTCTAGTGCTCAATGGACACTGAGGCGGTTGCTTCCAAAGCTTTCTTAAAAACCTGGGGTCTAGTAAAGGTTAAGGGGGAGGAGGGTTGCATCAGCCTGGCCTTAAGTAACGCCTGAAGAACAGTAAGCCCTTGCTCAGCATTTGCTTGTTTTTATTGAAGAACTGTCCTATTTCAAGATCGTTGTTAGTTACAATGAACTTACATGACCACTGCAATGAAATTTTGCAATATTATTAGATAAAAAAGTGTGGATAAATTCTGACTCACAAACTAAAAAAATTACCATATAGTATTTCCTACCAAAAGTGGCACAAGAAATACTGAATATTTAATTCATAAAATATGTAGAGGTGAACAGTTTTTAAACAATTTATACACAACCTCTGCTAGGGTACATTTGCAGAAATAAATTCATCACACTTGTATAAAAGTAAAATGGAAAAAAAAAACAAAAAACCCATTTTGGTAGACAAAGTAATGAAACATTTTTGGTTTACATGGACTCGAACTCATCTACTCTCTGTTTGGTATTGCCCTGTCTGATCTGTCGGAGGGTTTTGTACTTGTCCCTTCCGAGACGCTGGTTCTCCTCATGCAGACGATCAATGGCATTCTTGGCAGTTTTCTGGACATCCAAGTCTTCTTTCAGTGACTGTCATAATGAAAATAAGCAACCAGTATTAGAACCACGAAGTTATTTTCACAGTTACCACACTTAAAACAAGTCATTTTAACAATAAAGTGGTTGGTAAAGGTTGGAGAGGTCCCAACCGCTCTGGCTGATGACGTGGGTGTCTAACTCCTTCTGGAGGTTAGATATGAAAGATGGCCAGGTGCCGTCTACCACACCGCAATCTCATGCCAACAAGCAAAGCAAAATAACACCTTATCCCGTAGATACTTCAAAGGCACAGAACTAGGCTACCTTAATCTTTAGATAAAACTTTCATTGTGACAAAAAATAACAAATGCAAATACTCAAACTACTAAAGTAACAAAACCAGAACAATAAAAGCTATCAAATAAAGTAACATAAGCAACCAAAGTGATTAATGCAGTTGTCTGAAAACAGAATAAACCAGCCCAAAAGTAAACCATCCTAAATGTAAGTTCATATCTCTCTCTCTGAACCTTAAGTGCCCAGGGCACATGGGGCTTCCGCAAGGGTTTTCCACAAATGCCTGTCCTTCGCTTTTTTTCTGCTCTTGCCCAGGTGAGCCCTCTATTGCTCAACATCCTTTCTGTTGTTCTTCTCCATGTCTCTTTTGGTCTACCTTTACTTCTGTTCCCCTGTGGTGTCCATCTTAGTGCTTTTTTTGGTAGTGAGTTATCAGTCATTCGGAACACATGTCCCAACCATCGCCAGCGTCTTTCCTCAATAATTGTTGCCAGTGGCTTCATCTGCATTTCTGCCAATAAGATGTTATTTCTTATGGTGTTTGGCCAGAATATTTTCCTAATTCTTCGTAAACATTTAGTCTGTAAAGAATTCAACTTGTTTTCTATGGTTTTGGTGATTTTCCAGCATTCACTTCCATAGAGTAGTACACTTAGAACATTACTCTTAAATATCCTGATTTTCATATTTATGCTTAGTTTTTTTGATTTCCATATATTCTGCAGCATTGCAAAAGCCTGGTTTGCTCTAGTAAGTCTGCTGTTGATGTCCTCTGTGCTGTCTCCATTTTCTACTACTCTGCTGCCAAGGTATACAAATTCGTTGACCTCCTCCACTAACTTGTTATCTACTCTGAGTACATTTCTGTTGTTCACATTTTGCTTCATTAACTTTGTCTTTCCTACATTGATCTTTAGTCCTATGTTGTTTGCATTCTGAGTTAGCTTGTTTATTTTATCTTGCATATCTTTGTGACTGCTTGATAACAGACAAATGTCGTCCACAAAGTCAAGGTCCTCCAGCACTGTGTCAAGGGTCCATTGTAATCCTCTGCGTTTGTCTGATGCCGCCTCCTTCATTAACCAGTCTACTACCAAGATAAATAATGTTGGTGATAGTACACATCCCTGCTTTACTCCTGTTTGTACCCTAAAGCTGCTGGAGGTATGTTCTCCACAGATCACTTTGCACTGAAAACCCTCGTATAGGGCTTTGATTACATTAACTATCTTATGGGGGAGGCCATGCCATCTTAGGATTTTCCACAGTGCATCTCTGTTGACACTGTCAAAGGCTTTCTCACAATCTATGAATAATGCATATGTTGTGCTATGCCACTCATTTGCCTGTTCTAATATTTGTCTAAGTACAAATATGTGGTCTATGCATGATCTTCCTTTCCTAAATCCTGCCTGCTCTTTCCGAAGTTTTTCCTCAAGTGTTGGTACAATTCTGTTGATTATTCTGCAAAATACTTTACTGGTGAGTGGCAGTAGGGTAATGCCTCTCCAGTTCCCGCAATCTCTGAGGTCACCTTCTTTGGTAGCTTTACTATAAGCCCAGTTTTCCACTCATCTGGGGCTTTTTCTAGATCCCAAATTTGTTGTAATATCCGGCAAAGTTGTTTCGGTGTTTCTGTTTCTCCTGCTTTCAACATCTCAGCAGTCACTTCATCTTCACCTGGTGCCCTGTCTGATTTTAGCTTCTTTATTGCCTCCTTTACTTCACTTATTGTTATTGGTCCTGTATTGATGTTTAGTTCCGTTTTTGCTTCAGGTATGTCTATTGTTTGTGCTGCTTGTGTTGTTTAGTAGGGTGTTAAAGTGTTCCCTTCATCTTTCAATTTTTTCTCTTTCTCCACTGACCAGCTGTCCATTTTGTGTCCTTACTGCACTTTCACATATTGTGTTGAAGTTACCTGTCATCTGCTTTGTCATTTTATATATGGTTTTCATGTCATTTGTATATGCTGCTTTCTCTGCTGTTTCTGCTAAGTTGTCACAGTACTGACGTTTATCTTGACGGCATGATTCCTTCACTCCTTTGTCTTTTTGCGCATAATTACTTAGAACTTTTTCTTTAAGCCGTTGTGATTTGGTGTTCAGTAATTTTTTCTTGATTTCTTTTCTTTGCTCTATCTTTTCCCATGTGGTCTTGCTTATCCATTCCTCTTTTCTCCGTTTCTGATATCCCAGCACCTCTTTTGCTGTTTCCTGTAGTGTTTTATTGAACTCTAGTATGGACATTTCTGCTTCATCTTGTAGGACACTGAAGTATTATTGAGAATTCATTTCTTGTTTGCTGGTCTTTCAGTTTTCTTGTATCAAAATGTATCTTTCTATGTTCTCCGATTTTGGCTTTCCTTAATTTTAGTTTTATTTTTGCTACCAGAAGGTTGTGATCACTTCCTACATCTGCTCCTTTCCTTGCTCGCACATCTTGTAGTGACCATTTATACTTGTTGTTTATTAGTATGTGATCGATTTGGTTTTCTGTGGTTTTATCTGGTGACCTCCAAGTCACCTTATGGATGTTTTTGTGTTGGAAAATTATCCCTCCGATGGTCATCAAGTTTTCTTCACAGAAACTGCAGAGTCTTTCTCCATTTTCATTTATTTCTCCAATTATTCTTCTATCTTCATTTCCTTCATCTACTTTTGCATTGAAGTCGCCCAAGATGAGTAGCATATCATGCTTGGGTATTGTTTCTACTGTGGCTTGGAGGCTGTTGTAAAATCTTCTTTTAATTCCTCTTCAGCTGTTTCTGTTGGTGCATAACAAACTATAATAGACAGCTTCATGAATCTTGAGTTGAACCGTGCATATAATAATCTTTCATTTATTGGGGTCCATTTCAGCAATGCTCTTGATGCTTCTTTTGTTATAATTAATGCTACTCCTCCTTCATGAAGATCTTTACCTGACCATATTATTGTATCTTCTGTGTGCTGTGTTGTTAATTTCCTTCTGCCTTGTCCTGTCCATCTTGCTTCTTGTATTCCTAGTATGTCTAGTTTGTATCTGTGCATTTTCTTGATGGTTTGTGCTAGTTTTCCAGTCTGGTTAAGTGTTCTTACATTCCAGCTGCCTATTTGCATCTTGTGTTTAGGTTCCAGGAGGTCTGCAGTCGGGCTGGGGACTTCCAGTGGCTGGCTTTCATCCACAACCTTCATGGGCTCAGTTTCCTGATAAGCATTTCTCCTTCCACCTGCATTTGTTTTTTCCCTTGCTTCCATTTCTGCAGCAGTCTGATAGTTTTTTTACCAGATAGGGTTGCTGGCCCTATGCCGAACCCTCCTTAGTCGCCTTTTACGATCATGCGTGGTAGGGTACAGCGGTCCTATTCTTTGCAGATCCCGGGTACCACACGGGGGGTAAGTTCATATACCAAGAAAAAAATGATAATATGTTCTTCAATGATATCCTATGAGACAACGAAACAAGCTCCTTATCCCACAGCACTCATGAATGACGACAATGATATAATGATACACTCACTGCAGTCAGTAAGAGCTGATCGAGACATTTTTATGGTACTCCTTGGAAGGAAAAAAACAGAAAAAACAGACTGCCTTTGGTGTGCTCCCCCATACTGATGTAATTTACCAAGACGCTGAATTCTTAGGTCTGGGCAAGAAACTAAACACTAGCTCAAGAGTAACAGGAACAGGCTACTTTACTACTTTACTCTCTATATTTACATGTCCTTCTTGATATATCTTGGCCCGATTTTTGTTTTTTTAAGCAACCAATATTTTGGCAATATGCCTTTATCAAGGACACCTATCGCTCTTCAGAAAGTAAAACAACTAAAGAAGCCGTGGAGAGGAACAGACAGAACCACAAAAATAAGATTTTTAAGGGCATGCATCTTTCACATCGCAACATATGCCTGCGAGACCTGGACACTTAACAAAACAGCTGAGAAACACAAAAATGCCTTTGAATGTAAGCTACAGAAAAATTCTTCAAATATAATGAACACAAAAAAAGAACAAATATATCCATACTACAAGAACTTAATATTGAAGAAGGCTGGCTAGTAAAGAGTATTAAACAGAGAAAATTTAAATATTTGGACACATTAAATGTCATGATAATCTAGAGAAGATCATCTTGGAAGGGTAAATAATGGGAAAAAGAGAGGAAGACCAAGTCAAAGACGGCTGCAAGACATCGTTGATAATCTGCAAATGGATGCATCAGCAGCAGGGCACCTTGCTTACAACCAAGAGGCCTACAAGAAAGCTGTTAGGGACATGCAAATGACTGACTGCCTTTATCAGGGACAATGAAAATAATGAAACAATAAATAAACACAAAAATAGCACTTATCTGGCAAAGATCCTGCTAGTTAGGATGTCCACCAAGTATAGGTCTAGCTGCAACTTTAGGGAAATGGCAGCAGGGCACTGTCAAGAGACTGAGAATGATTCCCTTTCTCTCATCATATTCTGATGGGTTACAACCAGTATGTGATGGTACTGGGTTCAAGTCCCAGCAGTGGGCATTTTTTCTGATACTACCCAGCCTCTAAAAAAAGAAGGGTACCAGAGAATTATGGGAAGGTAAATGCACCCAAGTCTGATACTGACCACATCACAGAGGCCTAACACCATATTCCCAATATACCCTAATGGCATGGAAACAGATTTTACTATTTTCCCCTACAATCAGTGTATGCTAGAGCATGCTGTATCCATGTACAACAAGCTATACTAGATAAACTCACCTTAAGTTGTTCTTGGAGCCACTTATCTTTGCTCTGATGAGTCTCTCTTGATTCTTCAGGCCTTGGCATGGAGAGAGAATTTTCATCCACGGACAGAGATGCTTCTACATATAGATACAGACAAAAAAAAAAAAAGGCCTCATTTTTAATAGACAATGAAAGCAACTGTTTTTTTTTTTGGGGGGGGGGGGTTTTCAACTATCTGAGCAAATGAACCAGAACTGGCCAAGATCCTATGCTATCCTCTGGCTGTACCGCTACATTCTGGCCAACCAGGTAGGGACTCACTTGTCTCCATGGCAACAGACCATGTTAAGATATTAACTTCTTGTGTTTGCACTGGGGATTCAAGAAAGATAGGATGTGGATATGCTCTGAATATGAATATTCTGTTTTGATTCCAAACTCCAGCTCCTACACAAATGGTACATTTCTACAGTCTCAAACTCCATAAATAGTACATTTCTAGTCCAAAACTCTATAAATGGTACATTTCTACAGTCCCAAACTCCATAAATGGTACATTTCTACAGTCTCAAACTCAATAAATGGTACATTTTTACAAACTCTTGACCCCTTCATAATAAAACTGACAAACATCTACAGATTCTGGTCCATAAAAACAAACATCTACAGACTCTGGTCCATAAATGATAAACTTCTAGAAACTCTGACTCCTTCATAAAACTGACAAACATCTACAGACTCTGACACCTCCATTAATGGTACACTTCCACTGATGCTCGATTCACTCAAAACAGGTTCTGCCTCTGACTACAAAGCCCTGCAAGAAAGCCAGTGTAATCATTCATCCTTATTCAACCCAGTTACCTATATTACAGCATCTTCAGTTGCAAAGAGCTCAACTACTCTGCTGCAAAGAGCTCAGGTACTCAGCTGCAAAGAGCTCAAGTACTCTGCTGCAAAGAGCTCAAGTACTCTGCTGCAAAGAGCTCAAGTACTCACTTACAGAAACACCCCTGCAATGAAACAAAGATCTGCCAAAGCTACTTGACTCAACCACTAAATGAAAAACTCGGGTGCTGACCACACTCTTTTGTATCATCATCATCCTCTTCCTCTCGGACCAGCAGCTGGGCCTGAAGTTCCTGTTCCCTCTGCTGGCTGTAGGTTATAACTCGGCTGAGCTCAACCTCTTTCTCTTCGGCGCTCTTCTTGGTGCTCTCCAGCTCCTGATGCAGTGAGGACACCTCTTGCTCTTTGGCCTGAATGTCACCAAGTTTCTCCTGTAGTGAAGTCTGTGCAGCTTCCAGCTCGGCTGCCTGATGACAAGAAAAATGTCATGTTTGTAGCAGAAATAAGTCTTGTTTGTAGCAGAAATAAGTCTTGTTTGTAACGGAAATAAGTCTTGTTTGTAGCAGAAATAAGTCTTGTTTGTAGCAGAAATAAGTCTTGTTTGTAGCAGAAATAATTCTTGTTTGTAACGGAAATAAGTCTTGTTTGTAGCAGAAATAAGTCTTGTCTGTAATGGAAATAACTCTTGTTTGTAACAGAAATAAGTCTTGTTTGCAAAAGAAATAAATCTTGCTCATAACAAAAAATAATTCTTGTTTCTTACTGAAAAAAAGAAATATTTACTTTTTTTTTTGTAACTGAAGATTGTCTTCATTGTAACTGAACAATATTTGCAATAGAAAAAAAAAAACTGCTCCGTTTTGAAAAATGCAGGAAAGAAATAGAACTAAATGTGTGAAATACTGAAAAAAAAACAAAAAAACAGAAGCATTCTACCAAGAATCACAGACCAAAAAATAAACATTATCTGAAACCTAAACACTGAATACATAGGGAAATCTTCTGAAAGTATGTGATCCGCTTGTAACTTAACGGTAAAAAGATATTAATTCTATTATAAAATGCAGCATACAATCAACATCTGCCAACCACAATAAACACACACCTACCAGTCTTAGTCGCTCTGATATCTCCAGTTCCTTCGAGGTTTCGATTTCTCTCTGCAGCTCTACAGCTCTCTGTCGTTCCTTTTCCAGCTCATCCCGCAGACAACTTAGCTCCGCAACCCTTTCATCTCGTTCTCGAATCATGGTCTGTAAATCTTCCAGTTCTGCCAATAACAAGGAAAAAGTGAGAGGAAAAATAAAAACATAAACCACATAAATATAAATGAAACAACTTTTTTCTGTCTGTGATGGTTGTAAACGAAAGCCCTCTGTGATAATAAGCTAAAATCTTTCGCCACCTGATGATACAGTACACATCCTAGTCTTTTTTTAGGTCATTTTGAGAATATAAGAACTTTCAAACCGCATGCTTTTCTCAAAACAGTTTTCTGTTTATAGCACATCCAATTTTGACCATTATTTTTTTTTCTGGAAATATTCAGTTACTTCCTTATCATTAGCCTCAAGCTCTCACTTTGATTGACTGCAGACCTAAGGAGTGATAACTCTACCAGATGTTTGTTTTAAAGTGATATGGTTTGTTGGCAGCCCATATTTTTATGTCCGACTACGATGAGCAAAACAATGCTGTGAAAAGAAAGAGAAGTCTATCAACAAACAGCTGGGGACAACGAGTATAAAATGAACTTATTCATACATTGTAAAATATGAACAACAATAATTAGTTCATTTTGTCTAAAAATGTTATTATGAAATTTCTTTCATGTGTAAATGTGAATATCATTTGTAAAAACAAAGCTCATCTTATCTAATAAAACTGTAAATACAAAGTTCAATATTATCTAATAAGACTGTAAATATGAAGTTCATATTATCCAAAAAGATTGTAAATACAAAGCTCATCTTACCTAACAAGGTTCAGTTAATCATGATCATCATCTCTGCAGTGCAGACAAACCCACTGGTGTTCCTATCCCTGCCACATATCCATTAGTGTACAGTAATCTAGTTATATGTTGATTCACATCTCTCCTTGTATTTTGTATGACATTCACTCTATTTCACTCCCAGCACTTTCATCCCAAACTTGGATGTCACACCATCAGGTGTGTTACAATCTTCTACCCTACAAGACGTCAAGACACTCACTGACATGACTGGGAATGAGAAGCATGCAAATAAAGAGTTACTCAAGTAAATGTTACCCTTCATCCTCCTCTTCTGCTCCTCTTCCATTATCCTGACCCTCTCCTCCAGGTCTTTTCTCAGCCTCTCTGCCTCTTCACGCTCCATGCGAATGCGGGCCAGCTGAGCTCTAGTCAAGATAAAGCAAAATACAACAACTGTATACATGTTTTAAATCACAAAGTGGAACTAACATTCATCTACATAAAATGTTCAAAAATAAGTACAAAGTTTTATGCCTCGGCTTAGCGTATTAGTTTTTTTTTTTTTTGGGGGGGGGGGGGGTGCACGGCAGTATAATTTTATTTTTCCTTCTTCATCTGTTGTATCATTGCTTTCTCTTTCATTCTCGACATATTACCTCTTCCAATCTCCAAGAGACTGAAGTCACTTCTTGTTTAAATTAAGACACGTTATATGCAGACTTATACGATATGACCTCAACAGAAGCATACCTTTCCTGCTGTTTTGCCAGTTTGTCCTCTCTAGCCTGGGCCTTCATCTGCTGCACCTCGATGGTGTCTGGTTTTCTTCTTCTCATATACAGTTCATGGTTGCCCATACACAGGGCCAGGATCCGTTTATTAATCCGCAATCGAGGAGCATAAAACACAAAGTCCTGGAATAGTTCACAGATTAAACAAACAAATCAGTTTTAAAAAATGGTAAAGCTTGTATTTGTACAATAATTGTGTTAAGTAAAAGTCAGCTTCAATAAAAAGATACAGTAATTTTTTGTTTTGTTTTTTTGTGAAACAGCTGTCTATGTAAAAATCAGTCTTCAAAATGGCAAAGTACCTCTGTTTCTACAACAATTGTGAAAATAACAAATTAGTTTGACAAACTCATAATAATAAAGAAAGCATGACATTAACATGTCATAGCACATATACTATGCACACTTTCTATTACTTACTGGAGCCTTCTTGTCTATGGGTTTTATAACAAACTTCTTGTCATTGAATGATATGTTCCTAATCTCGCTCCAAGGGAAACCAATCCTAGGAGTTAGCCTGAAAAATAAAACAATAATCGCAAACAATGAATATTATGACAATATTTAAAACAAAAGTAAAGGTTTTTTCTATCATGCCACAGTGACACCTAGGGAATATGGTGTTAGTGGCTGTATTTTCCTCGATTTGTCAGCACTCTAGAGGATTACGTGACCAGCATCATGCCTGGATGTCTTTCCTTCATCATTTCAACACAGAGTCAGGTACCTATTTCTATAGCATGGCAAATGGAGTGTGTCTGGTGCACTAACCATATCGCTGACATTCATTCTTCTATCTCTCCGGGACTGCAAGTGTCATTCTTTTGCAGCCAATGCTGTGAAGATGTTGAAGCATAGCAATGGGTTAGATTGGAAGCAGTTTATGGTGGCTATTTTTTTTTTCATCTATGACTCCAGCTAAAAAAAAGAAGGGGGTGTGTAATAATTCTTTAGCAGGCTCCACCACCATGGGGATTATGGTGGTCCCTGACCTGTTATCCTAACTAGGCATGTTACTGGGGGTATCAAGAGAAATGAGACAGGGTCTTGGTCATCTTTGGTTCCCCAACCCAGATGCTAGCCTGTCAGCCACAGGCCGCTCATTGCCAAATTGGACATTACCTTCTCTTCCCCCCCTCCCACTGATACTCTTAAACATATATCACCATCATCATCTACATCCAAGCCATCTAAAGTATAAAGATCTATATTCATTTCTCTTCACCTCCTTTTTGAAACATTTTTCTAATGAAATTCTTGAATGTAGTTTCACAAGAATAGACACATGTGAAATCTTGCACAAATAAATTTAAACAAAATTACTACACTTAAAGTCTAACGATTTTTTAAAATCTATGCAAAACAGAATCTACATGCTGTAAGGGCGTGACGTGTTAGCGCCTTCGCAGTTCTACAGCATCTGAGGTACGGATGCCTATCTCTGTTTTTCTAGGTACCCATTTTTTAAGGATGGATGAACCCAAGAGGTGGTCAGTCTGAAAAAATTCTGCCAATGATTAAAATTAAAATTTTATTGAAAAACACACCAGTAAAATTTTTTAATGTAATATTAGAGAAATACCTTAATGAATTCTTGAATGTAATATTTTTTTAAAAAAAAAGAAGAAATTCCTAAATGTTAAAGCTAAATCACATTTATAAACGGAGTTTCAGAATGAGGCATGATACTGTCATGCTCAGTTTAAACATTATACTTAATCTTATATTTAAGTCAAATTCTACAATCTCAGGACAGCAAACACAGCAACCATCTACAAACATTTATCACTAGCAACCATCTACAAATATTTATCACCAGCAACCATCCACATTTATCAACCATCTATCACCAGTAACCATCTATCACCAGCAACCATCTACAAACACTCATCACCGACAATCATCTACAAACACTCATCACCGACAATCATCTACAAACACTCATAACCACTTACCTATCATCTTTCTCATAAACATTAAGCCCCAGTGCATCCACACCCAACAGCAAATCTGTTCCTTTCTTGTTCTTGATTTCGAAATAGTTCACTCCATACATCTCCAAGTCTTGTGATATCTTCAGGTATTCTATTACTGCATCTTCTCTGAAAACAGATTTCAAATTATTACTTTTATACTGTTATTTTGCATCTGTTCACTAGGAAATGAAAAGTTATAAAATGTGAATAAAATTTCAGAAAGAACAGATGGAGATCCCTTAGTAGTACCACCTGCTAACATCAAGGTCAATGACTTCAGTAACCAGACTGTCACTAAGCACCAAACTGAGAACAGCACATGTCTAGATGGTGACTATGTTGCAAGACATACTCTGGTGAATATTTCTGTCATCCAATTCTTGCCCATCACAGGCCTGAAGTCCTTGGACATGTACCATGAAATATCTGTGCTGTGTGGTGCTGAGTGCATGTGCAAGACTCGAGTCTATAAGAAGGTAACCAAAGATCGGGACAGGCGTAACAAGCTTTACACAATGTTGACCATCATAGGCAAGCACACAAAGTGATGACTCTTGCCAACATTCAGGGGCTCCAGTGACTGAGAAGTCAGAAAAAAAAAAGTTTTTTTTCTTCCTGGAATTCAGGTGCTAATTCACAGGTGCCACTGTACTAAGTATAAGTTTTATATAATTTATATTTTCTAACTTTCACCTGATTTATCCTTGTATACGTATGGTTTATTTGATATTAATATTCTGTTTTCTTCAACACACTGACATTTGGCATAATAAACACCAGTATGACACATCTTGCAGTGAATGAGCCAGATCTTGCTGATATCCAGCTTCACTTTTGTATCTGAACCTTTTATTTAAAGAAAGTGAACAAAACTATGTTGAAGAAAGTGAAACAATTTCACTCATTTCACCAGAAGAAAGAGAAACAATTTCACCGATTTTACCTAGAGAAAGCGAAACAATTTCACCAATTTTACATGAAAGTGAAACAATTTTACTGACTTTACCATTAGAAAGTGAAATAAATTCACAGAGTTTTATCTGATGAAAATGAATAGATTAATCGACTTTACTTAAAGAATGCAAATAAATTCATCAACCTTACCTGAGCATTCCACGATGTTCCCCATACCAGGTTTTTATCCTCTCCTCCCATTGATCTTTGGTTAGTTTATGTTGATCATATACCCTGAAACATATAGTTTGTGTTGATCATACACCCTGTAGTATAGTTTTGTGTCAAAAATATACCCTGAAACATACAGCCTGTCTTGGACATACCCTCAAATATACAGTATGTGTTGGACACACAACCTCAAACATTTTGTGCTGGGTCACATACCCTGAACTAATTTGTGTTGATCATATACCCAGAAAAGGTTGTTTTGTCCATCTACCCCTGTGTTGACCACATACCCTGAAACAGTTCATGGGCATCATTTCTTCATTTCAGTTACAATAATACATGAGATGCCACAGAGTAGAATTCCACCAAGAATGTAAGTACGTAAAATATTCTCCAATATAGTATAACTCAGATGAATTTAAAATCCAGTCACTGCTTTGGCTCCCTCTGAAACATATTTCTGTAAAGTACGCTCACAGATCAACCTAGCTAGATAACACTGCTGGTAATGTAATAAAACATGTGCAGAAAAAAACGAAAAAAAACACCAACCTCTGTGGCAGTAGATGGTCATTGGCCAATGCTCCCGGTTTTGGGTTGTCACTGGTCTGGTCACCGTATTTGGCCTGGCAAGCATATGACGCAAGCAGCACAGCAGTCTCTGGAGGGCAGTAGATCTCATCCATGAGTACGGCTTCTTTCACTTGAAGGAAGAACATTTTCTAGGGACAAGTTTTGAAAAAAATCTATTACTTTAGCAATTTTTAAGGTGCGTCATCAGTTATGGTAGCTTCCATACAAAGATGTGGTTTTTTTTCGCCTATTATGTATTCCTGCAAAATCCCTTACATGTATCTTTAATCTTAATGCAATATCGTATTTTCCCTTCGTTAAATGAGTTATATATGCGATGCAATATTGTATGCCCTTCTCTCAACTGGCAGATGCTTTCAATTTTTGGAGGCCGTTTTCTTCATCACCAGCATGTCACGTAGCTGTTTTTACAGCCTGGTCAACTGGAAAATATCAACCACACAAAACTACAGCTTTTCAGGTGGAAAAATAAGCTGCTCTACTCGCTGCAGTTCCCCCCCCCCCCAAACAGACCTGCTTTTTTTGTGCCTGTGACTCTCCTGTTTTAACTCTTCCCATGCCAGAGGAAGAAATGTGGACGTTCAGATGGGTGCCAGAATAAAAGCGTGGGTCTTGTTCTGTATAGGGGGTATAGTTGTAAAATGGAATGGAAAACAGTATTTACATGTACTTCCGTGTACTTATTATGTTTCAGAGTATAATTAAATGTATGAAAATTTCATAAATGCAGAGTTTTTTAGGAAAAAAGAAGTAATGTGATGTTTTTAGACAATGATTGTGCCCAGCTTACCATCGGCTAGGTCTAGATCTACACTACTTACCATCTGAGATGTCTAGATCTACTTGTCGATCTCGTATTGTGATTCTATGTTGCATTCTCGCTAAATTAATGTCTGAAATAACCTCCTAACTACTTCTCCAGTCATCTAAATATGTCTACATCTACTTGGGATAGATTCAAGAGCAGCGGGGTGGTCACGGGCCATGTCCATACCCCTATCTACATCTCTTCCTTTTTCTCGCTCGGCATCGCTCGTAACTAAGGACTCTTTCACCATTTTGAAAAGTGTCACCGGAAACGCTGACGAAATATGTATAATCTAAATATTACACCGGTTGTTTTATAGAAACAAATGAATGTCACTATAACGACTATGGCACGCAACTCAGTAACCGGAAGTTTGCACTATAGTGACAATGGCACAGGATGAGTTAAGAGTTAAATTTTCTCTGCTTCTACAGAAAAAAAAACATTATTCATGTCTTTTAGTCATGCCCTCCACCCACCCCCTTCCAAACTAAGACATGGGTTGATTCCCACTGAAGAAAACTCAGGTCTATACACCAACTTTAACATTCTCACGTTGTCTGTACCAAGTTAACAATTCTACTTCTAAAACATGTATAAAAATAATTTCTGTGATGATTCTTTAAAGAAATCACAATCTGATATATCTCAACAACCCAGTGCATGTGCCAAAACAGCCTACAGACTCCTAACATGTACTACAGACCTACACCATATACATAGACCTCAGAGGCCAGGTATGGCCCATGGAGACAAGCTGGGGGTCCTATGAAGACCTTCTGCTAATAGCAGGATTCATAGCGGCAACCCAACTTCCTGTTTAGGAAACTCAGCATGTGAAACTGGAATGAGGAAGAAGAGAAGAAAGAAAGAAAGAAAGAAAGAAAGAAAGAAAAAGAAAGAAATTTTCAGTTAATAACACAAGTAATACATTTATATCATCAACTACCACTTTGATGGTGATCAGTAATTCTACTCACCGAGGTCAGAAACTCATGCACACTTAGGACATCTTTTGATCTTTTCTTAGAAACATACCTGTGTAATTTCTTGAATCAATTCTTCCGAAACATCTTCAGGGAAAAATTTGGCCCGGAATTTAAACTGCAGCGGAACCTCCTTCTTTACATCCTGGGTCATGACCTGAAATTGTATATGATTACACATTGCTGATACTACAGATACACGGATATAATCAAATAATACTGCAATATTTTATGTATAAGCTCTAAATATAATCAAACTGAAATATATCTCAGGTATGCCTGATTGGACTACAATCTGTTAGCCTACCTTCTTGTTCAACTTAAGCCAGGTACTGTAGCCTTTGCTGTCAATGTACTGAAGACCAAAGAACCAAATTTCTCGCAGGCCTATTGTTTTCACCACCTGAGGAAAAAAAAAGTCAGAAAAAGTCAGAGATAAATGAGATCAAGATAAATGTAACACTGTCATCACCATATGCCAATCCAACGGGCAATGGCAATCATGCTTCTACGCAGATCTCGATCCTTGTTATTTTCAATAAGCTCAGTTGATGACTTTTTATTGTGACATCATGTGACTTTTTTTTCTCTTCACTTTCTTCTGCCTCTTTTCTAATTTATTTGTCCTGTTGCTTTGTTTTCAAGCCCTCCCTTTGTCATTTTATGCCCAACGAATGATGACTGTCATTTTTTAAAATTTAATTAGGTTCCTTGTTCATCATCTTTAACTGCCCGTGGTTTAACATTCCTCTAAGAAACCACATCTCTGTTGCCTCTAATGATCTTTTTGCATTGATCTTCATTGTCCATGACCCACTTCCATAGAGTGGAATAGGCTCAATGTAGCATTTTAAAACTATTTCTATGATGTTCAGTGACGCAGATGCTTTACACAAGATGTTTTTCATTTGGGTAAAAGATGTTTTGAAACATTCTATTACTGATTTCAGAGGTGCATTTTTCCATCTGTGTTACTCTCTCTGAACCGTAAGTGGCCAAGGCATATGGGGCCTCCGCAAGGGTTTTCCACAAATTGCCTGTCTTTTGCCTTACTTCTGTTCCCCTGTGGCGTCCATCTTAGTGCTATTTTTGGTAGTGAGTCATCAGTCATATGGAGCACATGTCCCAACCATCGCAAGCATCTTTCCTCAATAATTGTTGTCAGTGGCTTCATGCAGTTTTCCAGTCTGATTAAGTGTTCTTACATTTCAGCTGCCTATTTGCATCTTGTGTTTAGGTTCCAGGAGGTCTGCAGTCGGGCTGGGGACTTCCAGTGGCTGGCTTTCATCCACAACCTTCATGGGCTCAATTTCCTGATAAGCATTTCTCCTTCCACCTGCATTTTTTTTCCCCTTTGTTTCTGTTTTTGTAGCAGTCTATGTTACTAGTGCCCAAATATTTAAGTGTGTGTGCTCTTGTCTCAAGGCTGTTCTTTGTACTTTTAACAGTGTATTTAGGTGGGTTGTTGCTCTGTGATTCTTGGCAGCCAAGTGCTGTAGGTGTTGAAGCACATTATGTCAGACTGGAAGTAGGTTATGGTGGCTATTTTTTTTTTGGGTATCTGGGTGGACCCAATCAGCAGATCCCAAACAGGCTGTCAAGTGGAGCACAACAGGCTGTCAAGTGGAACACAACAGGCTGGAGAAAAAGAGGTCGACCATGTGAAACTCTAAAGAGGACACTGTTAAGAGAGGCCAGTTCAGGGAGTATAACATCCCTGGATGAGATTGAAGAACTCGCTGAAGACAGGAAATCTTGCCAAATTACCATGCGGGCCCTATGTGATGTTTAGTGGCCTGGGAAGGATGTAAGTAAGAGTGAAGCTAAAAAGCAAGCGGTGTGCAATAGTTCTTTAGCAAGCCACACACCATGGGGACAATGATTGTGACAAATGTGACAGGCACTTTAACTCTTTCCGTGCGTATGGTCGAATTTTCGACACTTCCGGTGGTCCCCAGCGTGCGTATGGTTGAAAATTCGACATTGTTTGTTCCAGTAAAACAAGCGGTGTAACATTTACATTGTACATATTTCGTCTGCGATTCCGGTGACACTTTCAAAATGGAGAATGCGTGCCTAGTTACGAGCGATGCCGAGCGAGAACAGGACACGAAGCATGGAAATTTTTCAATTTCTGACGATGTAGGTAGGGGTATGGACATAGCCTATGGCCACGCCGCTGCTCTTGAATGTTTTCTAAGTAGATTTAGACATATTTAGACGACTAGAGAAGTAGTTAGGAGTAGTTAGGAGGTTATTTCAGACATTCATGCAGCGGAAATGCAATACGGAGTCACAATACGAGATCGACAAGTAGATCTACACATCTTAGATGGTAAGCAGGGGTAAGTAGCGCGAATCTAGACCTAGCTGATGGTGAGCTGGCCACAATCAGTGTCTAAAAACATCACATTACTTCTTTTTTCCTAAAAACTCTGCATTTATGAAATTTTCATTCATTTAGCTACACTTTGACACATATTATGTATACGGAAGTATATGGAAATACTGTTTTCCATTCCATTTTACAACTATACCCCCTTAGTGACAAAGACCCGCGTTTTACTCCCGCACGCCATGACACGTCCGTGTTTCTTCTGCCGCACGGAAAGAGTTAAATCACTTTTTAAACTATACCCCAAAAATATCGCGACACTTGCGCATTTTGCTTGGCACCAACACGACGTCCGCATTTTTTTCCGCGGGCACAGAAAGAGTTAAACTTCTTTATTTTTCAGATGTCTACTTGTATACTTTTGAAGTTATCGGTGACCAAATGAAGTTTATGTACATTATATATATATATATTTTATTCTGGATATAGCAGACTATATGGATATAATGGACCAGCCTGCCAATCCCCTTTAAGTTCATTTTGAGAGTTTACTGTATTACCTCCTTAGACATACATAATGCTCAAAATGCACACATCTGCCTGACCGACTGACCTGGTCAAAAAGCTGTTTGCCTGTTGTGCTGTGCTGGATGGCAAACTCTAGCTCTGCGTCCATGGTGGTGACGCGGACATTCTGATGCTGAAAACAGACAAACATATTTTCAGATATTTCTACATTTTCTTCAAGTTAAACTTAACAGCCTGCCATTAAAAAAAAACAGTATATTTAACCAAGTTAAACTAAAATTAGCCTGCCATTGAAAAAAAACCCAGTATATTTAATCAAGTTAAACTTACCAGCCTGCCATTTTAAAAAAAACAGTATATTTAATCAAGTTAAACTTAGATTACCATTAAAAAAAACAGTATATTTAACCAAGTTAAACTAAAATTAGCCTGCCATTGAAAAAAAACCCAGTATATTTAATCAAGTTAAACTTACCAGCCTGCCATTTTAAAAAAAACAGTATATTTAATCAAGTTAAACTTAGATTACCATAAAAAAACAGTATATTCAATCAATCATTAACTCTTTCGCTTCTGATGCTCTGCCAAAATAAATTCTGATAATAAATCTTTTGCCAGGAAGGAAATGAAAGGAAGTTACTATTCTGTAAATTAAAAATATGGTTTGGGTTAGAAATGTGCTACTTTTCATTTTATTTACACTTTTGCCTAAATACTGATGTGAGCGTAGACGATTGACAATTGTGTGCAAGATCTACCAACACTGATAGTGTTCTTCTGGAGTGAAATAGTTAAGTATGTTACAATGCAGGTGTCAAAAGTACAATTTATAAATAGTAAAAGTGTAGTCCTATCAGATTATAAGAGTAATCTGGTATATGGTGCTAGTACCCATATTTTCCTTGTCCTGACAGGAAGAAGTGGAGAGTTTTGAATATCTTGGATCACTGCTAACTAATAATGGAGATACAATGAGGGAAATTAAAAGGAGGACACCTATCGCTCTTCAGAAAGTAAAACAACTAAAGAAGCTTTGGATAGGAACAGACATAACTACAAAAATAAGATTTTTAAGGACATGCATTTTTCCCATCGCAACATATGCCTGTGAGACCTGGACACTTAACAAAACAGCTGAGAAACACATAAACGCCTTTGAATGTAAATGCTACAGAAGAGTTCTTCAAATATCATGGACACAAAAAAAGGACAAATATATCCATACTACAAGAACTTAATATTTAAGAAGGCTGGCTAGTAAAGAGGATTAAAGAGAGAAAACTTAAATATTTTGGACACATTAAACGTCATGATAATCTAGAGAAGACTGTCTTGGAAGAGTACATAATGGGAAAAAGAAAGAGAGAAAGACCAAAGCGAAGACGGCTGCAAGACATCGTTGATAATCTGCGAATGGATGCATCAGCAGCAAGGCATCTTGCTTACAACCGAGATGCCTACAGGAGAGCTGTTAGGCAGGCAAAGTTCCGCAAGGGACGTGCATATGACTGACTGACAGGACACTAAACCGTGATGTGGTCAGTATCACATCTGGCCACCTCATCTTCCCTATTTCTACAGGTGGTTGTCTGGGATCTCTTCAAGTGGACTTGAACAAGTGACATCCATGTAAGAGATAAGCAGACTAACCCAATGTACCACTCAGGCACCTAAATCAATGACAAGAGAGACAGCAAAGTGATGAACAGGTAAAATAACAATATTCACAACCTACAATGTGAAAGAAGTTCTGAAGATGGTGGTGGATCTATCTGATGCAGAGAGAGCAAGAAGCTCTAGGCAGCCGACGCTGTTGTTCAGCCTAGATTCTGAACATAAGGAGGAAATACACAACGTGGAAACATTCCAAAAAGAGTGAAAGAATTAGAATCTACATTACCAGATCAGATGTATAAGTAAAGCAGGATTGAGGCAGCACCTTGAAGTCACAAGCAGTTTTTGTATTGTGTGGGATTTGGTGGAATGTACCACTCATGAAGGAGCTCAAGCTTTGGTATACCACCTCAACAGCCTTGGCTAGAGGGAACAGAACAGTTATAAAGGCTAAGGAACCACATCTGGCCAAGACCCTATCCTGTCATATCATGGCTCTAAGAATAACTGACTGACAGCGTGTGCTTTACTTGTTTTTTGCTGCTTCCTCATCAAAAATTATCCCTACCCCTCTTCCCATGTTTATCCCCTCCAGAGTGCATGATAATGTGCTGTCCTGACTCAACTTTCATACACCTGTCAATCTCACTTCACTCATTCCTAAAATGTCAATTTCCAATATTTTCATTTCTTTTATTACACATTTTCCAATGTTCCTATCTGACATAATGTTTTCACATTCCATGTTGCGAGTCTGACTTGGTTTTGCCAGCAGTAGATTCATGATGACCTGGCATCACCCGTGGCACATAAACTACCCTACCAGACAAGGTTGCCCTATTCAAACAGCCAATTCTACAGAAATTATTAGATATAGTGGTGAAAGAGAGAGGAATCGACCCAGATAGCAAAAAAACAGAAACTTATATCACAAAAGAAGAACCCTCCTAAACGAAATATTAAAGTACAAGGAACAAACGCGAGCATTTAAATATCTGGGCATTACTACAAAAAAAAAAAACAAAACAACAAAATTTATCCAAGAGACAGGACTGCAGATACATGCAGAAAATGCATACAAAGAAGAAGATCTGGGCATTCGTGTCTGTGTTATTCTTAACTTAAATACGATTATGTTCTTTTCTCTGTGGATATTATGTAACAGTTATTAACAGTTGTCAACCTGGATATAGTGTGGATATTTTTCTATGTAATATTTTTGTGTGATTTTATTTGTGTCTGCTGTAAGTAAACGTAAAGGCTTTCTTTTTGTTTTTTTTTTTGCTTTTTTTTTTCAGCAGACTCCATCATGGACAAAGAGCAAGTTAAGCTCTACCTTACTGGTTTGGTGAAAAACAGCCTATTTCCAAGAGAATGTCAGGAAGAAGTGATAAGATCTTTAACATTCCTGATCATTCTGATTTATACCACCACTTCTGTAATAATACTAATAATGTTACTTTCTTCTGTAACATTATAATACTATAGCATTTCTCTTGTAACAATATAGCAATGTTACACTTCTTTTACAACAATACAACAATTCTAAACATACAACAAAGCTTAAAATTCAACAAAACTTACTGGACGTGGCATTCTGATGATGCAGAAAAACTGTCCTAAAAACTGTCAAACTGGCCACGTCTAATCTCCCTCCAAAACACTTCTGCTTTCCTTCTGAAAGAAATAAAAAAATGATTATACAAGGCAATCTAATGTCTGTAATCACCGACATCTGAACAGGAAGAAGTCTGGTGTGACAGTACATTTTTCATCTGCTCTGAATCCATTTTTAGCACTGACTGGGATAGTCTAATAAAATAAAACTCAGTCTGTCATTTGCATGTCTGCCTCCCTAACAGCACTCCTGTAGGCATCTCGGTTGTAAGCAAGATGCCCTGCTGCTGATGCATCCATTTGTAGATTATTAACGATGTCTTGCAGCCATCTTTGCTTTGGTCTTCCTCTCTTTCTTTTTCCCATTATGTACTCTTCCAAGACAGTCTTCTCTAGATTATCATGGCGTTTAATGTGTCCAAAATATTTAAGTTTTCTCTCTTTAATCCTCTTTAATACCCAGCCTTCTTCAATATTAAGTTCTTGTAGTATGGATGTGTTTGTCCTTTTTTGTGTGTCCATGATATCTGAAGAACTCTTCTGTAGCATTTACATTCAAAAGCATTTATGTGTTTCTCAGCTGTTTTGTTAAGTGTCCAGGTCTCACAGGCATGTGTTGCAATGGGAAAGATGCATGCCCTTAAAAATCTTATTTTTGTAGTTCTGCCTGTTCCTCTCCACGGCTTCTTTAGTTGTTTATTTTTTGAAGAGCTATAGATGTCTTCCTTTTAATTTCCCTCACTGTGTCTCCATTATTAGGCAGTAATGATCCAAGATATTCAAAACGTTCCACCTCTTCCAATTTTCCTCACTGATATATATTTCGGCTGCCTGATTTGTTTTGTTAGTTGTCATCAATTTAGCTTTCTTTGCATTAAGGTACAGGTTTTGCTCTTCACTATTTTTATGGATTGACATAATTAGTTTTTCCATTCCTTTTTGTGTTGTGGACAG
Organism: Achatina immaculata; assembly: GCA_009760885.1. NCBI lineage: Eukaryota > Metazoa > Mollusca > Gastropoda > Stylommatophora > Achatinidae > Lissachatina > Lissachatina immaculata. The sequence continues at coordinate 9,085,245 of CM019711.1, forward strand.
TAAAAATACTGTCATCAGCATATATAATCTCTGGTATTTCATACCTCCACCTTCTTCTTTTTCTTCATTCGCATTATCTGTCTATATCTGCAATCCTATCTCTTGGACAAATTTCACTTTTTTTTGTAATTCATGTATGGAACCATAGAGCTTATCTTCTTTAGTGGTTTCACTGGGCCAGTAATTATTTCTCAGTATCTCATAGTTGATGCAGTTTTGGAGGATATGTTCCACAGTTTGGGGCACCTGGGCACATGTACACAGATCATAACCTCCAATTGTTATGGATCATAATATTCTTTGTCTATATCATCTCTAACATTCCTCATTATATTTTCAGTATACATGTTAAATAAATAAGGCGACAGTATGCACCCCTGACGGACCCCTTGTAAAACTACTTGAAAAAAATAATAAATGAGAGAAAAATATCTTTGAATGCTGAATGAGTGACACATGATGAGAAAAGTAAACTGAATTGACTGGAAATGATGCATGAACATCTAAAACAAAGAAGCATGGTCGCCAACAATTACCGGCACGATATATAATGGAGCACAAAAATAAAAAATAACACTGACTTTCCTTACATGAAGTGCACTGTCACCAATACAGTACTATGTTGTATTGTGAGCCTGTGGTGAATACCTCGAACTCCAAATATGAAGCAGCAAACTACAGAACTTATAAATCTTACGAAAGCTCCCTCTCTATTACTCTATCGTCAAAAACGCAAGCTACAATACACGTGCACGAAAGTGATACCCCACGATAGCAACAAAACGACCACCTGTCGAAAACGTAGGAATGCCATTAAGTTAGGGGCAGCAGATGTCACGTCTCCCCTCATGCATAACGGTGCATGCCCTGTTTAAATGTTTACACCAATAGCGTGTCAAAAAATCGAACAAAACCGTCAAACATCGTCTGTATTATTCATCTAGGTTTCAGTGGGCGTGGCTCATAGCTAAAGAAAAAAAGCAACCTAGAATTCCACACCGTTCTAACTTCGCTTCTAACTTAATTTAAAACACATTTTATAAACCACAAACGTGCACCCGAATCATGTGTGCATAAGGAGAATGCAAAAAAAATGACCTAGAGAAAGCAAAATGAAGATTACCTACCCGCTGAACTACATAAAGGTTGTCACCTCAAAGAGAAGAACCGAAGTATAAATATGGCCGCCTATTTGGAGCAGACGTGAAGGAATGAATGGACCCCTCTAAGAGCTATTGTGACCGTGCCAGGCCAGCGTTCCCACAAAAAGCTATTACACCATGTAGCCAAATTTTAAATAGCAATCCATTAGGTAGAGGCACTGTATATCTGCATTTCGCTAACTTTGAGTTGGCCACTTTGTAAATAGTTACCTTAAACTTCGTGATTAAAAATATGACATCAATAATTAATTGTGCATAGTAAAGAAGTAAGAGAAATGATGACTGCAATAAAACGTGTTTCTGTAAGAGAGAGAGAGAGAGAGAGAGGTGTAAGGTTCAGTTTTACACACACACAAAAAAAAATATAGAAAGAGCGAGGAAAGTGGACAGAAACAAGAATATCTGAAAGGAAGATGAGAACGTATAAATGAAGAACCAATTTCAGCAAATGCCTTTATCATGAGCCATATACTAAAACAACACAATAAATGAAAAATAAATGAAATAAGACTTAGCTCTTTTAGTATCCTCCCTGTAGAAAAAGACGGATACAAAAAATTTTCCGGTGTCACTTGCCATTTTATGCCTTTCTTTCTTAATTTTTCATTCATTGTCCCCTGTTTTATCTGTTATGTTGTTTTTGTATGCGGTGTTTGATGTGTTATATAACAGAACACAGTGCTGAAAAAAAATTCATTGATAAAGCACTTTTAGACATGAGAGAAAGAAAAATCACAAGAAAATTATCTGGGACTTGAACCGCGCACACCGGTAGGACGAGCAGTCGTCTAGCCACGAGAGAAGAGCATGTTAGTGAACTTCGCTATCTAGCACCTCTACAGTATGAAAGCTTCGTTGTTTCCTATTTGTTAAAGTTTGATGTTTTATGCAGGGTTTTACAGTTATATTTAGCAAATCTTAGCTGATGCACAAGTAACAAAATTACGCGTCCAAGACATGTCATCAGTAATTGCATATTTCAAAAATGAATATGTCCAACTTATGTTGTGAGATTTTTTAAAAGTGGGGTGCGGGTAGTAAAGCGCTCTCATATATGATAACCTCTCCCGCCCAACGCCGAATCTGGTCACGACTCTCAACGGCTTGGGAGGGTGGGTTCTGAGCTAGTGCCTATGCACTAGAAGCCACCTCAATCACATGGTGACGTTTTGTCCTTAGTATAGTGATCCGCCATCACCTATCTTACAACCCCAGCATCATAACCCTCGAACCAGTCGTGTGTTATTTGAGGAATCTCGCCCGATCCATAGTTTTTAAAGTCAGTCAGGCTCTAATTGACTGCGAATACCTTAACTCATCGTGAGTCTTAACACTACTATGGGTTATGAGCCAATAGCCAACTGGGTTTCTCCTAGAAGGAAGGACACATACTATGTATACCGACTTGCTTATAAATAGCACTTTTGCTTATGTTTTGTGTTCGTGGTGGAATTAAATTTAAAATATCCAAATGCTTCAATTGCTAAAATATATTCAAAACCAGAAAATTTATTTAATAGGGACCTATAGTGATAGTTCTTATACAAATTAATTAGCAATAACCATAAAGATATGGGTACATTGGACCCAATTAGAAGATCTTGATTTTGCTGATGACATAACTCTTATCAGTAACAATGTGAACTCGATGCAAGAAAAAAAACAGATAGCCTGTCTTCACTGGCTAGCAAAATAGTACTTGAACAAGGACAAAACAAAAATAATGAAACTTCCCATTAATCAAAATGGAAAAATACACGTAGAAGGGGCAGAGATGAAGAAGTCAATCAATTTGCATACATTGGCAGCTACATAGACCAGGACGGCGACACCAGAAAAGAAGTTAGAATTAGAATTGCAAAAACAGTATTGACCTTCAAGAATCTTGAGAACATATGGCATTCAAAAGTTATCAGCACAAAAAACCAGGTTAAGATTATTCAATTCAAATGTAATGTCCTCCCTCATTTATGCATGTGAAAGCTGGTAAACAACTAAAGAAATAGACAAGAAATTAGACTATTTTGAAAACAAATGCCTAAGAAAAATACTCGGCATCAAGTGGAACGAATCAAGAACAACGCAGAGATAAGACAGATGACTGAACAACAACCAGTCTCATGGGTGATCAGGAAAAGGAGATGGTCATATATCGGTCAGTGATGAGAAGAAACAGTCAGAGAATCCCAAAGCAAACTATCAAGTGGAACACAACAGGCCGAAGAAAAAGAGGCAGACCACGTGAAAGTCTAAAGAAGATATTGTTAAGAGAGGCCAAATTAGTAGGCAAAAATCCCTTGATGAAGTTGAAAAGCTCGTCGAAAACAGGAAAACTTGGCAAACTACCATCCAAGCCCTATGTGAGGTTTAATGACACGGGAAGGATGTAAGATAAAGATATGCAAATCATTGTACAAAGTTTGATGCATTATATATCCGCGCTTTTCAACCGCCTTTATTAAAGAAAGAGCAAATACTTCTAAAACGCTGTGAGCTCTATTCAACTTTTTGTTCACGAGATTATGTCATTTTCTTTGTAGTCGAATTTTTACGGAGTAGCACAACCAAACCTGGTCACAGGTGTCAAGAAGTTAGTCAGTACATTAGTAGTCATACATTATTACTCGCTTGCTACAGATGTACCTTAGCAACACAAATTGGCCTACGTAGAGTTCTAACGGTCCACTATCAATTAATTACTGAACATTACATCAACTGTCCTAAATAGCTTTCTGTTTCACAGCTTGACTGATTATCTCCCCCCCCCCCTCCCCCCTTCCGCAACAGCGATTCTCTCGTTCTAGATGTGATAATCTCCCTTTCGCCGTGCTTATTATTCCCCCCCCCCCCTTTCTCTCTCTCTCTCTCTCTCTCTCTAACTTCAAAATGATTTATTTACTTTATTTGGTTAGTTTTTAAATTGATGCCTTCGTGAAGATACTGGGCGAAAAAAGCAGGTAGCAAATAGGATTGAGAGTCGGTTGCTTCTATTGTAACAGGATTTTCAATGCATTCAGTTCCACGGAAGTAGGGATGAGGTGTATTACTGGGAGAGAGAGAAAAACTACACTGATACAGTTTGTTTACAGTTGTAATTCCCTGGGTTGAATTCATCTGTTGAGCTACCCCCCCCCTCTCCTGCGGGCTTTGAGAAAGTCCAGAGGTAGCGAAGGAATGATATAAATATAGTAGGAGAAACTTTACAAGATGCCACTAAAGTCTTCAAGCATGTGAAAGAGCAAGAAGACACAGTGAGACTAAAGATAAACTAGGAGAAAACTGAATACACAAGAATAGCAAGATCAAAAGATAATAATGAAGATCATATCGAGTTAGAAAACAGATTTAAAAGAACGGATTCCTATGAATATCTACAAATATTCAGTAGCTCCAATATTATAAGGGCTAGAATACAAGCTGGAAACAACATATTTTGCTCTTAGACACTTGTTACAATAAAAAAAAAATTCTATCCCACAACATCAAACTAAACATTTATAAGACACATATTACACCAGTTGTACTATACGGATCAGAAATATGGAGTACAGCTAAACAAAATGAAAACGAAATACGAACAATTGAGAATAGAATCCTGAGAAGAATTTATGGACCGGTTAAGGACCCTGTAACATAACAATGGAAGATAAGAAGTGACAAAGAAATCTAACACAATGTTTAACTCTCCGCTTGTAATAGCCAACAAAAGATAGATGGCTCTGGCATTTATGAAGATGGAGGAGGATAGACAAACAAAGATGGGCTATACAGAAGTGATGAAAGGGGGTAGACCAAGAGATATACCTAGACGACGTTGACGAGACAATCTAGAAGAAGATATACGCGCCCTTGGAGAAGCATGACGGCATGACCTACCGGACACGGCACATGATGATAGTGATAATCTGACACGACCGAATATTTACCACTATATTCACGGATACTAGGGCATGTCTAGTGAAACGTGACTGGGCAAACTCGATTATCATTCTACATTGTGTGAACGCTTGTTTAGCAATTATTTCCCATAACATTACGAATAGCCATTACAGGACCATATCGACCAACGAAGATTACATTTCATTGCAGAATATCGTAAAAGTACTTGGACAAGAGTTGAATCATTGTTCGAAATTCTGTAAGACCTGGGTGTGTTACTTTTATGCCCGTTATTCATCATCTATCATTAAGTGATATACATTAACAGACATAAAAACAAAGATAATGAAAAGTAATAATGCAATGGTAATCGAGGGAGTGCCAATTGAGGAAGTAGAGTATTTCAAATATTTAGGCAGCATAGTGGATAAATATGGAGGAACGGAAAAGGATGTTAAAGCTAGAATAACCAAGGCCAGGACAACATTTATCCAACCTGAAATATGGTCAGCAAATAACATCAAAACAAGAACCAAACTTAGGCTTTTCAATACAGACGTAAAGACTATTGCTACATGGTTCGGATACACGGGTTATTACCAAGACAGTACAACAAAAGATATAAACATTCATGAACTACTGCTTGAGGAGGATTTTAAACATTAAGTGGCAAGACAAGATCAGGAACGAGGAGGTCTGGGAAAGGGCAGGACAAGAACCTATGAACAATATGTCTAGGAAATGGAGGTGGATTGGCCATACACTGAGGAAACCCGACACCAGCACAGCAAGACAGGCACTGGCATGGAATTCCTCAAGGAAATAGAAAATGAGAAAGATCTAGACTTACTTGTAGAAGAGAAATCATGACAGTGCTCATAGACAAGGGATACACATGGAAGGAAGCAAAGAATAATTCCAAGAACAGGGATGACTGGAGAGCCCTTTATCTGTGGCCTATCTCAAGGAAGATCTCAAGGGAGTGAAAAGCGATGATGATGATGATGATGATGATGATGATGATGATGATGATGATTAAGTGCCGTGCCAGCAGGTGCAGGCTTCCATGCTTCTCTATAGATCTAGGTCACTTTTTTTCCCCTTTAGTTCAATTGGTGACTTTTTGTTGTGCCGGCATGTTAGACTGTCCATGATTTTTTTTTCTCTTGGTCTTCCCTTGCCTCTTTTCCCGTTTATCGTTTCTGTCGTTATGATGTTTTCAAGCCTCCCCTTCCATTTACATGTCCAGTGGACGATGCCTGTCGTTGTTTTTAATGGATTTAATTAGGTTCCTTCCTTTATTTCAGTCAACTGTGATGAGCCTAACATGGCTTTATTGTCCAGGGCATGCGGGAGTACAAGGTAATGAAGTGGCAGACTTGCTGGACAGGCTAAAATACATTGCAAGCTGAGAATGGGCAAGAGCGACACTGCTAAAGCCGTATTTGATAGACGGAGTAACACGCGAATAATTAGTATATAAGTATCTAAAACTGAGAATATAACTATACACGGAGCCACTGCAGTAAAACTGTGATAACAAACTGTATAAACTAGGAGAAAAAGTAGGATCAGATTTATTACGTAAGAGCACACAGCTGTAGCGTTTCGGTGTCAGCCTTAATCATACAAAAACCCTTAGTGAGAAGACTCCTTTCTCACTTGTAACACATAGTTCAGAGCCTCCTCACATCATCAGATTACTACCTCTCTACCCCCAACTACAGTCACGTATTCCTCCTTCTCCCGGCCAGATTACCGTTCTATCCCCTTTCCACGGTTCTCCCCCTCCCCTGCCACCCCCCACTCCCCCCCCCCATTTACCTATTTACGACCCACCTGTCACACATCACAATCTCCATTTAAACATTATCTACACTCCACTATGCGCACTTCTGACCACAGCCTCTTACAAGTCACAGCTTTTTTCAAGTCACAGCTTCGTGAAAATTTTATTCTATTTTTTTCCATTCTTATTTTTCCCATAGCATTCATGTGAATTTATATTTTATCTTCTTTCTCTATTTCCTCGTCCTGTGTGTTTTTGCATGATTAAGGTTCGCACTGGAACCTCACAACTGTGTGTTTGTTAAATTATAAATCTGTTCCTACATTTTTTTTCCTAGTTTATACATTTTGAGAGGAAAATGAAGAGCGGGAATGGAAGAAAAATGAAACGTTTGCTAGAGCTGGGGCAAATTAAGGGTGCTGGTAGGAAATCTGAACCGTGTGGCAGAAAACGCGTCGTAAACAACCAACACTTGACGGGAACTATTAGCAGACATATTCTTGGATGGATGCTGCGGCATGCGGCGGGGCATATATGAGGTTGTCCCGAATGTAATGACACCAGAGTCTGATTTTGAACCTTTGGACCTTTCTTTATTTGCTTTCGTTCGACATTTCTTATTCGTCACTTTAGCTATCCATGGTACTCTTAACATGCTTCTCTTTTGCCTCTGATCTTTCCATAGATCTGCTCATTGTCCATGACCCACTTCCATAGAGTAGGATAGGCTCAATGTAGCATTTTAAAACTATCTTTCTGACCTTCAGTGAATAGATGCATTACACAAGATGTTTCTACTTCGCTTTGAAAGCTGTTTTCTAGATAATGTTATCTTGATGATTTCATTCAATCACTCTTGTAGGAATATCCTTCGCAGAACTTAGCTCCCTTGATAGCCGGTCTTTAATAAAAATCTAGACGTGACAATAGCACGCCATCTTGGAGTAGGGCTTCCTAGGAGAGACAAGACCCCGAATGGCCCTAACAAAAGAGCATAGATGAGGTGAAGCGGGGCCACTTCTATAGATAGTGAAACACGTGCATTTCCAGGGGGCGGCATTTTGGAAAAAAAAGCGGGTGGGTTGGATTAACTGGGGAAAACAAATAAAACAATATGGAAATAACATATTTAAAAAACCAATTTTCGTTTATTATTGACTACGCTTACTCATGGATCAGCTCAACATTATTTTGGAAATAGGATTCGAAATGAATTGATTACTCTCTTCTCTGGGGTCATTAACACAAAAATTAGTTTCTATGCCACATAAAGCTAAATATGATAGCATATTTACAGACTGCGCTCCAGATGTAAGCCGTATTGAAAAATTAACACTGGTTGCAAGATTTGTTTATACACATTCAAGTGATATCAATATTCATGAGCATTTTTTAAAAAAAATTTTCATTCCTGTAGATGCCATTCAGAGTAACTGAATATATTTTTAGAAAATTATGAGACATGAATATTCCAAATGGAAACATGCATGGCCATGATGCGACAAAATGTCAGATATGAAAGGAAAATATTCGGGAGTTCGACAATACATCAGAGCCTTGAACCCGCGACTTCCCAGTGCTCATCAATGGTCGAAACTCGGTTGTAAGGACTTGACACGATCACAGCTGAACATGAAAACGGCAAAAATTATACTATTCTGAATTTTATCTGATTTTGCGATATGAAAGCAAGGAAACTTTTTTTCTAAATGGAAGATATTTAACAAAAACAACAGAAGTATAAATAACGTGAAAACATGTGTACTAAAAACCGAAACATGTACAAACCATTGTATGCGGTTTAAAAGCTCTTTGTTCTACATGCGTCGAGTATTATGATGATGAAACTGTTTTAACTGTTTCTTATTTTGTAATAAACTTACTTTTGGCTTATTACTTTTCCCATTAACTTAACTCGGTTATTATTATTATTTTTTAGATTCTTATTTAAATAATAGGTAGTTTTAATTTGAGAATTGGGTGGGACGGCAGGTAAAAGGTAGATAAAATTCCCGTTTCCATGCCGTTAAAGCATATTGGGGAATACGGTGTTAGGCCCGTATTTTCCATGACCTTCGGCACATGAAAGTGTGATGTGGTCAGTACCACGCCTTCTCAGACTTCTCTGGTATCCATTTTTAGAGGCTGGGTGAACTTGGGGCCTTTTTGGTGTGTACCATAAAAAAATCACACTACTGGGACTGAACCAGGTACCACATGATTAGTAAACCGAGCGCCTAACCACTCAGCTAACCAGGTCGCTAAGACGGCAGAAGGAGGCAAAATTCATAGTTTCGGCCCCGCTTGCTACCATAGAGGTGATAGACTTTGCAAGCAATTGCTACATATGTGTGACATTTTTTTTCCGACTTCATTCATTCATTCATTTGCATGTCCCTTGCGGAATTTGCCTTCCAAACAGCACTCCTGTAGGCCCCTGGTTGTGAGCAAGATGGCCTGCTGCTGCTGCATCCATTTGCAGATCGTCAACGATGTCTTGCAGCCATCTTCGTTTTGGTCTTCCTCTTTTTCTTTTTCCCGTTATGTATCCTTCCAATACGGTCTTCTCTAAATTATCAGTTTAATGTGTTCAAAATATTTAAGTTTTCTCTCTTTAATCCTCTTTACTAGCCAGCCTTCCTCAACATTATTCAATATATATTTTTCCGACTAGATCCAGATAAATTAGCCCGCACAAAAATCTTGCTAATTACGTGCCCACTATCTATGGACACGATTTCGTGTGATAGCTTCAAAGTAAAAATATTTCACATTCTTGTTGTTCGAATATCCAGAGTAAATTATAAAATTCACAAAAACGTGATCATGATGCTGATAATAATATCTAAAACTGCAAATTGTCGCAAACATTGGCCAGAAATGAAGCTTTATCTTGTATTTTTCCACCGGGGGAGGGGGTGGGGGTGTGGTTCAAGAAATCGGAGAACTGGGTGGCAAATTGTTTTATCCTAAACTTTATTATACATCCAAAGTTAATAATGTTGGAGCCATCTTTTCTAAAGTGTTTTTTTTAAAAATATTATTCAAGTTGACTACAATGAACACATTATTTTTTGTTTGTTTGACACAAGGTAATTTTTATGCAGCGTTTTGCAGTAATATTTTGCAAATCTTAGCTAATGCACAAGTAACAGTATTTACGTTTCCAAGACTTATCATCAGTAACTGCAAATTTTCAAAAAAAATTATTGTTTCGAACTGAGGTTGTGAGATTAAAAAGAAAAGGGGTAAATCGTATGACAACTACTTCTGCCCAACGCTGAATTCGGTCAAGATTGTCAGAAAGATTGAAGCAACAGAAAGATGGACTATGAGCTACTGTCTAGACACTAGAAATCACTCCAGTCACATGGTGATGTTTTATTGTGAGTATAGTGATCCGTTATCACCTACCTTACCACCCCAGCATCATAATCCTGGAACCAGCCGTGTGTTATTGGAGGAACCTCACGGGACCCAAAGCTTTCCAAGTCAGCCAGGCTCTAATTGACTCTGGGAGGAGTTTGACTCATCGTGAGTTTTAACATGACCATAGGTTATAAGCCAGTAGCCAAACGGGTTTCCTCGAGAAGGATGGACACGTATTCTGTATATCGACTTGTCTATATATAACACTTATTGCTTAAGTTTTGTGTTCGTGGTGGAATTACATTTTAAATATTCAAATAGTTCAATTGCTAAAGCACGTTCTATCAGAAATCAGAAAATTGATTTCAAAGTTAGTGACCTGGAGTGATAGTTCTTGTACAGATGAATTAATAATATTAATAAACGTATGCAAACTATTATATAAAGTTTGACGAAATATGTATTAGAGCTTTTCAACGGGCTTAATAACTGTAATGAAAGAAAGAGTAGTTACTCTTATAATATTGTAATATATGACATGTACAAATCCTCTCAAAGAAGTGAAAGGCGATGATGATGATGTACAAATATGAGTTATAAGAAAAATAGGCTTGTATTAGGACTCCCAGATTTTTTTTTCTCAGTATTTATATGCTTTTCAATACAGACAATAAAGCTGAACACACTTTATCAGCCAAAACTTCTGTTCTCAGTCTTTTACGTTAAAATATTGCCAATATCAACAAATATGAACAAAGTAGAAACTTTACAAATATGAAAAAATTAAATTACGCAATGGTTCTTTTGACCAAAAACTAAAAGTCTTTGGTTTCATGTACTTTATGTCTAAATTGTGCCAGCAGTAACAATTTCTCCACAGAATCTTTATGAAAAGAAAATCAGCTATTTTAAAATATAGTATTTGTAATCAATAATCCTGAGGTACCGGGTTAAAGTCCTAGGAGTGGGATTTTTTTTTTTAAAATCACTTCTAAACTCAAAATATGTGGAGGAAAAACTTCAAACATTGCAAAATCAAATTTCACTTCAAGCTGCAATATTATTTCAAATATTTTTCTCGAATGTTTGCAACATCTACCGCTGTTACAAATCATCTTTATCATCTTTACCGTGATGACAGCGGCGTCTTCCTTTCCTCTAATTAATTTATAAATTGTTTTTTAATGCTACTTAACATTTTCTGATCGGACACGTTAAAGCTTACTTAACATAATCCGTGGGGTGGGGCGGCCAAGATGTGCACGGGGAGACAAAATTCTTAGGGTCTGCCCTGATGTGAGGGGACACGTGAAAGGACTCCTGCTGACGGCAGGATTAACGGAGGCGACCCGTCTCTTTATCCAGATGGCTGAGCATTTCAAGCAGAAAGCAGGAGATAAGGTGACCAACCGCCCCCTCCCATTTTATACAAGGCAGTCAGGTATGTTAAGAATCTGTCAGTGAATGTTATTACTTCGGTCAAGGGGGCCTAAATGTCCCATACTTTGAAACACGTGTCGCATATCTTTGATGTTCGGAAATCATCATCATCATGTGCCGTGCCGACTGGCGTTGGCTATTATGCTTCTCCAGAGTACGCGATCCTTCATGCATGCCATCAGCTCAGTTGGTGATCTCCTCTCACACCATCCCGTCAGACTGTCCAGTATCATTTCTCTTGGTCTTCCTCTTGATCTTCTTCCTTCTATTTTTCCTGTTGTTATAATATTTTCAATGCCCCCTCTTCTCATTGCATGTCCTATGAAAGTACATTGTCTCTCTCTTATCTTTTTGACAAGGTTTTTTGTCTTTCCAGCTCTTCTCCTACATTCTTCATTAGTTATTTTTGCTGTCCAGGGGATTCGCAACATTCTTCTAATAAACCACATTTCTGCTGCTTCCAATGATTTTTGTGCAGACATGCCTATTGTCCATGATTCACTTCCATATAACAAGATAGGTTCAATATAGCATTTTAGGACTCGTTTTCTAACATTCATTGATAAGGATGTGTTGGTTAATATGTTTCTCATTCTCTGAAATGCAGTCTTTGCTTGGCCTATTCTGTTCCTAATTTCTGTTCTGCATTTCCCATCTGAAGTTATTACTGCTCCAAGGTATTTGAATTTCTGCACCTGCTTTAGAATAGTTCCGTTTAATTTAATACTGCATGCTGGTGGATTCTGTTTCTTAGATATAACCATAGTCTCTGTCTTTTTGATGTTCAAAGTAAGGCCTTTCTGTTCACTTTCTTTGGCGACTTTATCCAAGAGATTTTGCAGGTCATGTTGGTTCTCAGCTATCAGTACTGTGTCGTCAGTATACCGAAGGTTGTTAATATTGTATCCTCCAATTTTTATGCCTGGTTCTGTGATGATTGTTCTTAGAATATTCTCGCTATACAGAGAAAAAAGGTCTGGAGATAGTACACATCCTTGTCGCACCCCTTGTTTTATAGGTTGATATTTTCCAATTCTATTTTCAACTCGAACTGCTGCTTCTTGCTGCCAGTATAGATGTTTTACAATCCTCAGGTCTTTGCCGTCTATATTGATGTCTTCAAGCATTTTAATAATTTCATTATGTTTCACCTTGTCAAATGCCTTGGTGTAATCAATGAAGCATAAGTAGAGATCTTTCTGTACTTCTAAAGCTCTTTCTGTTAGTGTTCGTAAAGCATAAATGGCATTGTGTGTTCCATTTCCTTCAACAAATCCAAACTGTTCATCTGCTATTTCCATTTTTATCTTTTCCCTTGTTCTTCTCATAATTATTCTCAGAAGTAGCTTTGTTATGTGACATGAGAGGCTGATAGTCCGGTGGTCGTCACATTCCTTTGCACCTGGTTTCTTTGGTAGTGCTATAAACGTGGATTTAATCAGGTCACTGGGAATATAACCACTGTTGTAAATGTCATTCAGTAACTTGGTTATTATTTTTATTCCTGTCTCCTCTAGTGCCTCTATTTCTTCTATTGTTATATTATCAGGCCCAGTCGCTTTTCCTTTCTTCATGTGTTTGATGGCATCTATGATTTCATCTTCAAGTATTGGTGGTCCCTCACAGTTTTCAGTATCTGGTGTTAATTCTGGTCTTTCTCCTCCATATAGCTCACCGATATACTCTGTCCACCTGTCCACAATGTCTTCTTTTCCCATTAACATTTTACCTTCTTTCGATTTCAGGTATCCTGTGGTATATTTTGTTTTCCTGCCTGTGAGTTCATTAATTCGTTTGTGCATGTTTTTGCTGTCTTTAATATGAGAGTCCTCTATCTGTCTGCACTGCTCATTTAACCACACTTCTTTTGCTTCTCTGCATTTGCGTCTTATTTCTTTATTTATCTTGTATATTTTTTCTCGTTATTTTTACTCCTCCTCCTCTTGTCCATCAGTCCTAAGATGTCGTCTGTCATCCATTTATTTTTAGGGGCTTCTTTTTTTGGTGGTATTATCTCCTTAACAGCTTGGTGGATAGAATCTCTTAACATTTCCCATTGTTCATCTATACTATTTATCTTTGCTATTGCATTGTATCTATTTGTTATAATAACTTTGTATTGTTCTCTCAGTTCTTGGTCATTTTTAAGAAGTTCTGTATTCAGTTTGATTTTTCTCACTTTTCTGCCTGCTTTCTTTAGTTTTATTCTAACTTTTCCACAGAGTGGATCATGGTCACTATTGCAGTCAGCTCCTGGCATGGTTTTTGTTGTCAGTAATGCATTGCGGAATCGTTTGTTGATTAATATGTAGTCTATCTGATTAAAAGTCTTTTTGTCTGGACTGCACCACGTTGCCAGTCTTCGAGGATGTTATTTAAACCAGGTGTTTCCTACAACCATGCTGTGTATTCTTGCCCATTCAATTAATTTATAACCTCTGTCATTCCTCTCCCCCAGTCCATAGTCACCAACGATGTCTGAAGTTCTTCCCTTACCAACTTTGGCATTAAAATCTCCCATGACTATGGTAACTTCATGTGACTGTGTGTTTTAGTGCTGTCTCTATGTCGTTCGGAAATACCCAGAGCTATTTTTAATTATCTTAGTGTAAATGTTGCTGTCTCGAAGAAAATCCACTCTGTTATAGAAGTACAAGTAGGCCTGATTACCACATTATAACTTAATGCAAAGTTATAAGCTACTGATTACAATTTTGGGTTAAAATTTTAACTCATATCCACCCTTTCCTCACTTCCAAAACCTCACCCACACATACACACTTAACTGTGTCCTGTATTTGAACTTAGAAATGATGACCAGGTTAGGAAAAAAAAAATGGCAGAAATATTTCCCCCGTAATATGGCCAGGAGAAAACTGAAGGATGTTAACTACGAAAGAAAACAGGTCAGTGCCACTGCCACGATCTGTAATTCCAGGTCTCTTTCTCTCTCTCTCTCTCTCTCTCTCAAGGTCTCTGTCGACAGGCGTAGGATATCATGTCCTTCTATAACCCTCGATCCCTTGTGCTTCTCAACAGGTTTGCCACGGATGATATCCCATGCCAGGATGCCAAACCATCAAATATCTTTTCTCTGTGTCCACCTCTGTCTCTATTACCTTCGATCTTCCCTGTTGTCATTAGGCGCTCTAGCCCGCTCCTCCCCCAAACAATTCTAGGCTTAGAACTTTAAAAAAAAATCGCTGTCTCGTAGGCCACCGTTTGTTTTAATTTCCACTTCTTTCCTTTCTTTGTGTTTTTTTTTCTGTTCAGTATCTTCCTTCCTTCTATGTTTCTTCTCTGCCTTTCGTCCTCCTTTCTTTCTTTTCCTTCTTTCTTTCTTTTCCTTCTTTTCTTAAATGATGTCACTGTTTGTATCTGAGCGTGATTTTATAACAAAACAGAAATACTACCTATACAACTGACTGGGCTGGTATGTATTTCCCACTTTAACAACCTGAATATAAAAACAATCGTTTGTCAACCAATTTTTTTTAAAACTGGCTGTGGAGAAAGATGAATTACCATATTCGTGAAAATGTGCTGTACATACTTTGCTATATATGCAGTATAATCCTGTGTGCCTCACTGTGCTTACAGATATTCTAAATTTTTATGCAATTTTCCCCCAGCACAGCATGTCATGTACTCACTGACAAAGTGGGGTTGAATACAGGATGATGGCTGGCAGAAAACCGTGGCTGTCGGTTCTGTGACACCCCTACTCTTTTATGACAACACCCACACGGCACATGTAGACAAAAGAAAATGTGGCAGCTAGCTAGAAAGAACATGATGATGATGATGGTATGTGGCGATCCATCTGAATGCACTGCCACATGAACAGTACAGAGGAATAAACATGATGATGACTAAATGTGGCACATCAAACAGGACAAACAACATGCAGAACACATCAATGAGCACATTTCATGCACCAAAATATATTTAATAAGCTAAAAGTCTTCACAACACCAACAGCACACAGTTACATTTGTGGTTTATAAACAGTTTATATTTGTGGTTTATAAACTGCTCTCCTATGTACTGTTGTGTATTAAAAACTGTGGTTTACTTCAAACAGAGGCTTATGAGCTGGACATATCTTGAACTTGGCACTTTGAAATCACTGGTATCACTTGTTCGATGCCTGAAGATGCGAAGTAACAAAAAGACTGGCGTATCAACACATATAAGTAATAACCAAATGATATCCAAAGGGAAAATCAGCAACACTGAAACATAACATGGGGAATAGTGGTTATGTTTACATTTATGTCATAGCTTTATATGTTGCCAGATTATCTATCAGAATCAACATTCGTACTTAAGCCAAAAATGGCAGGGAGCTCTGTATCAATTTGAAAATGCAAATCATTATTTTATGAATATTTTATCAGGTAATGAACAGTGTAGAACGGAGGGGGGGCCCTTACTAAATTTAGCATATGGGCCTGGGTGATGGTTAATCTACCGCTAGTTTTATTCATGTCCACTCAATGTTAATCCTCGCTATCTCGTGTGGGCCTTCTCTGTCCCATCTGTGGCACTTCCATTTTTTTTTTTTTGGCATCCACCAGCTGCAAGATCTGGCATCTTTTCTGTTTATTCACTAACACAGTGACAGCCATAGTAAAATTTGCTGCAGTGTGCTTCTCCTTGCAGGGCAATGTATACATTATCTTACTTCTGTTTCATAATCATAGACATGTCCAGTACTCCATTTTTTACAGCACCATCTACTGAAGACTGACAGCAGCAAGTTTAACTCTTAAGACTTGGCCACAATCAACCCATCCAGTGGAAATACTGGGCGTAACATGACAGCAGCAAGTTTAACTCTTAAGTCACAGCCACAAGCAACCCATCCACTGGAAATACTGGCCATAACAAATGTGCCAAGGTGACTGGCAACACAAAAAATTACACTCGCACTTGTATTGCGAGAGCCAATGAACGAGTTCATAAGGGCCCAGCATAGAACAAATGGCTTGAGTCAACCCTAGGCCCCACCGAGATAATAATGTTGGACACTTTTTCAGAATGGTTTTAAAACTATGTATCTGATGGAGAAAAAAAAAAAGACCAAGATCTAGGGTGAGTCAGATCAACCAACAAGACAGGATGGTAAAATATCACTCCCCCCCCCCTTCAGTTAACATTCATGTTTCCACGACTACTGATTTTCAGTAATTAAACTATGTTATTCTGACCACAGAGGGCTTCCATACTAATATCACAGTGACCGTACACTGTTTATGTGCTTCTCAGACACAGACTTCAAATTCCTGCTGCGACATCGCATACAATAACTGTTACAAAAGATCAAACTCTTGTCTGCTAATTCTAACCAGCAGGCCAAATTTTACTGAAGTCTCACACACTCTTTACATCATGCATGCAACACATTTCCACAAACTCTACTGCCTCCCTTAGATTAAATCAGGAAGAGGAATCCTTCACATAATGACTGAATCCTCAAAAAAAAAACACATAGAATCCCTGTGGATGCACTGAGATTTTATGGAAAATGTATCCTGGGTAATACTGTCAACACATTGAAAACTAAGGGGAAACTGTATCCCGGGGTAATATTGTGGTTACACAGAAACAATAGGGAAAATCTAGGGATAATAATTTTTGATATATTGAAATCATAGGCAGAATTTATCTTAGGGAAAATTGTGGATACACAGAAACAATAGGAAAAATCTAGGGATAATACTGATAAACTGAAATCATATGGGAAATTTATCATGGGTAATATTTTGTGGATACACAGACACAAGCATAAAGAGGAACAAGAGATCATATATTCAGTATAAGATTAATAATAGAGAAATGCAGAGAATTTAATGTGAATCTATATTTATCTTTTATAGACTATTCAAAGGCATTTGATTGTGTACAACACCAGAAACTTTGGGAAATAATGGAAAAAATGAGATTTCCAACACATTTGATACAATTAATATCACTGCTGTATCTAGACCAGCAAGCAGCAGTAAGAATAAATGGTGAAACAACAACTTGGTTTGACATAAAACAAGGGGTCCGTCAGGGGTGCATACTGTCGCCTTACTTATTTAACTCGTATACTGAAAATATAATGAGGAATGTTAGAGAAGATGTAGACAACGAATACTATGATGCCATAACAAGTGGAGGTTATGATATACCAGAGATTAGATATGCAAATGACACAGTATTACTGTCCACAACACAAAAAGGAATGGAAAAACTAATTATGTCAGTCTGTTAGAATAGTGAAGAGCAAAACCTCTATCTTAATGCGAAGAAAACTAAACTGATGACAGCTGGTCTCGACCAGATCTTTACTCTAAGAATAATACTTGAAGAACATATTGAAAAGCAGAAACCATTAATACTGAACTTCATAGACTTTAAAAAGGCATTTGATATCATACACGTAGAGAATTTTTAGTCTATATGGAATACCATGTAAAATTGTCAACATTATTAAGGACCTCTAGAATGGATATGTTTGTGCAGTCAAAACAGAAGAAGGGATGAACGAATGGTTCTAGATTGAAACAGGCGTGAAACAAAGATGTATACTGTCTCTTTTGCTTTTTGAAATTGCAACAGACTTCACAATGAAAAAATGCTGCACAGGTAACACAGGTATTGACTGGGTACATGGGACCCAACTATAAGATCTTAATTTTGCTGATGACATAACTCTTATCAGTAACAGTGTGAATTCCATGCAAGAAAGAACAGATAACCTGTCTTCACTGGCTAGCAAAATAGGACTTGAAATGAACAAGGACAAAACAAAAATAATGAAACTTGCCATTAATCAAAATGGAAAAATACATGTAGAAGGGACAGATGTTGAAGAAGTCAATCAATTTGCATACCTTGGCAGCTACATAGACCAGGATGGTGACACCAGAAAGGAAGTTAGAATTGCAAAAGCAGCGTCGATCTTCAAGAATCCTGAGAACATATGGCATTCAAAAGTTATAAGCACAAAAACCAAGTTAAGATTATTCAATTCAAATGTAATATCCACCCTCATTTATGTATGTGAAAGCTGGAAAACAACTAAAGAAAAAGACAAGAAATAAGACTCTTTTGAAAACAAATGCTTAAGGAAAATACTCGGCATCAAGTGGAACGAATTCAAGAACAATGTAGAGATAAGACAGATGACTGAACAACAACCAGTCTCATGGGTGATCAGGAAAAGGAGATGGACATATGTTGTCACGTGATAAGAAGAAACGATCAGAGAATCCCAAAACAAGTTATCAAGTGGAACTCAACAGGCTAAAGAAAATGAGGAAGACCACTTTAGAAAGCCCAAATTAACAGGCATAAAATCCCTTGATGAGGTTGAAAAGCTCGCCAAAAACAGGAAAAATTGGCGAACTACCCTGCGAGCCCTATGTGACGTTTAACGTAACGGGAAGGATATAAGATATAAGATACAAGTTAAATAAGTAAGGTGATAGTATGCACTCCTGATGGACCCCTTGTTTTATGTCAAACCAAGTTGTTGTTTCACCATTTATTCTTACTGCTGCCTTTTGGTCTAGATACAGCAGTGATATTAACTGTATCAAATTTACTGGAGATCTAATTTTTTCCATTCTTTCCTAAAGTTTTTGGTGTTGTACACATTCCAATGCCTTTGAGTAGTCTATAAAAGATAAATATAGATTCACATTAAATTCTCTGCATTTCTCTATTACTTTGGATCATTACTAACTAATAATGGATATACAATGAGGGAAACTAAAAGGAGGACATCTAACGCTCTTCAAAAGGTAAAACAACTAAAGAAGCTGTGGAGAGGAACAGACAGAACTACAAAAATAAGATTTTTAAGGGCATGCATCTCTGCCATCACAACACATGCCTGTGAGACCTGGACACTTAACAAAACAGCTGAGAAACACATAAATGCCTTTGAATGTAAATGCTACAGAAGAGTTCTTCAAATATCATGGACACAAAAAAGAACAAATATATCCATACTACAAGAATATTGAAGAAGGTTGGCTAGTAAAGAGGATTAAACAGTTATTCAGGTAAAGATCAGTCCTTTTCATACATGATAACAATTCAGCTGGAAGTCAGGAAACAGAAAGATGGACATTATGTGCAAATTTTAAAGGAACATTCTACGAAGAGATACAGCTAACATCATCACCAGCATCTGCTAAGTTCCTAATTCCTGACATTTAAAATCTGTTTAAGGAACTGAACACACATGAATATCTTTCATAAAATAGAAACCCAGCAAATATGTACAATGTGTTCCCTGCCTGCACATACAACAGTTATGTAATAAAAAATGTGATAGTCTACGTATACATAAACATAAAATATCATGGTGCATATATGAATTTGTTGTTCAAACAGAAATTTTCCCTCTTCTTTGAACTGAGTGAGAGAGAGAGAGAGAGAAAGAGGGAGATGGAGAGGGAGAGACAGAGAGTGTGTGAGAGAGAGAGAGAGAGAAAGAGACAGAGAGAGCAAGAGAGAGAATGTTAAAAGTTGCATGTGCATAATCATTATGCAAACAACTATAATAAATCATAAATTGCTCAACTATGCATGCGTGGTTACATTACTTACATAATAATCAATTGGATAATTGTGCTTACACACATTAGGTGATACGTAACATAAATACATACTCATGGATATATGAATCATATTAACATTATACATCAATAACTTAAGTTTGCATTGTACACTCTAGTACAAGATTGTGCAAGAAAAAAAAACACCAGTTACACAAGAAATTCATGACCTCTAAATACATCTTCAAAAAGCACCAACGATCTCTTCAACATACATTTGGTTTTCATTTCAAATTAACTATAACAGTAAGCCACAAAAATATAACAATCACCCACAAAGTCATAACAATTAATCATACAATTTTAATAATTAGGCATAAAATTTAAACATTTAACCATTTGTAACAAGCAGCCATAAAATTATAACAATTAACTACACAATTTTTAACCAGTTAACCATATAATTTAAGAAACAGTCACACAATTATAACAAGCCATCACAAAATTATAACAACTATTCTTTAAGATTTTGATAATTAATGAAGAAAGATAACTCTTATCTTCTTCTTCTACTTCTGTCTCCTTGGAACTGTGAGCATGAAGTGCTCTGCAGCCAAAGCAGCAAAGGTATTGAAGCATAGAGTCATGCTAGATTGGGAGTGGGTTACACCAGCTACTTTTTTTTTCCAGTCCCCGGGTGCAGATAAGAGGCAATGCTTCTTTAACAGACTCCACCACCATGGGGACAATATTGATCCCTGCTCCATTACAACATGCAAGGCCTATTACTGGGGCTATCAGCAGAGTGGTGGAACAGGGTCTTGGTTGGCTGTGGTTCACCAACCCTGACACTAGCATGTCAGCTGACAGCCAAACTGGACAGCATTTTTAGACAACTCTATAAATGTAGGAATATGCATAGAAAATTTTTTTATGGACAAAAAAAAAATGGAAGACAGAAAATGAACCATTGCAAAACTTGAAACAGACAAAAACAGATTAATGAAAAAAAAAAAACCCCCAGAAGCAGACAACTAAAATATGTTGCAACATTAAGAAACATAACATTAAACTGGAAACACAGCATCGAGGAGCATACAGGACACAAAATAATCCAGTCTGCAACATCACATAACATTTATATTATTGTGAGCGCTCATGTAGTGTCTGCAGTTTCTGGAAGTGGTTGTGGAACAACAGAGACATAGACACCTGGAAGTCATGGTCTTGAAGGCCCCACTGCTCTTTGAATGTAAGAATTTTAAAGGGATGAAACGTTTACCTGAGGCAAGGTTTGGGGGGGGGGAATGGAGGAGAACGGTATGCCTCCGGTGATCTGATGCTTTGCTCTAAACAACAGAAAATATCTTGCCTAACACTTAACAGTCAAACCACGGTGTCACGCAATCCCGCTTCTGCGACCCACCAAGAACTCAAGCCCAAGCCTCGCAATACTATGAACCTCTTGTGATCCTCTCGGGATCTCTTGTGGAGCACGGGACACATTGAGGACCACAGGAGTAAATTCAGCAGGATCACGGGGCAATCTTGGTGGCAGAAGTGAACGAGACAAAGACGAGATGACTTAACTGTCCAGGCTAAATTAATCGTCGCTTATGAAAAGAACATAAAAAAAGTTGTGGTAATAAATGGACCCATGAGCCCTCCTAGTGTTAACAAAAAATGCTTCAGCCTTCACTTTTACAATTAACACACATAACAATTAACAACAAAACAGTTAACAATTAAAACACCTAACATTTAACAACACAATACTTAACAATTAACACACTTAACAATTAACACACCTAACAATTAACAAAACAATTAACAATTAAAACACCTAACATTTAACAACACAACACTTAACAATTAACACACCTAACAATTAACAACAAAACAGTTAACAATTAAAACACCTAACATTTAACAACACAATATTTAACAACTAACACACCTAACAATTAACAACAAAGCACATAAGAAATAATACGCTTAACAAATAACAACAAAATAACAATTAACACACCTAACAACTAACACACATAAATAACAACAAAATATCTAACAATTAACACACTTAACAATCAACACACCTAATGATTAACAACAAAATAGCTAACAATCTGAGGAACAACCAAACACAGAGACAAACTTAAACACAAAAGCAGAAAACTAATAACTAATAGATCTTTCTTTGTCTTATTTCCAGTGCACATTGTTGTCAGCCATGCTTATAAAGCAAAGTTAGGAATCAAATGTCTTTCTGCTTTTGTAACCAAAACAACTGAAAAGAAAATAGAGGCCCTTGAAATGTGGATATACAGAAGAATAGGGAGTATTTCATGGACAGAAAAGAAAACAAACGAGGTGCTAAACCAACTAGAAGTGAAAAGAGAAATATTGAAAAAGCATAAAAACAAGACAGCTAAGATACTCTGGGCATGTCGAAAGGCACGATAATATACTGAAGATCTTGAGGGCAAGATCAAAGGAAGACAGTGATATAGATGGATGGGCAACATCAAGAGATGGACAGGGACAAGTGTGGCAGAGTGTTCTAAGAAGACAAGAATCAGCAAAGTGGAGATTCACTGCAGTCAACCTTCTGTGGGGAGACAGCACGAGATGATGATGATGAACCAGAACAAAGAAATACCCTCATTCTCTCCATCCCCAACATTTGTTTTCATCATTAACCCTTTATATTTCAATTTTAACATTCGACCTACATCTATACTCACATATTCCAACATACAATTTATATATAATTATTTATTTCATTTAAGCAGAAATGGCCTGCGCAGACGAAGGAGCAGATGGGGATTCATGGTCTACTGTCCATTGTGGACGCCCTATCGTCAGCGAGTCTTCGCCACAACCATGTCCAGCATGAGAATGGAGAATGAAGCAACCAATCAAGCCATAAACTGGGCTGGCAAACCAGTAACCATCACAAGCCATAAGCATGCTACAGAAACAATCAAAAGCCAGGTGATGCATTGCGAGCGGTTGGCCAAACTAAAAGAGTCACAAATCTCCCTAATACAGACTTACTGTCCAGCACATGCTGGTATCAAAGGCAATGAAATGGCAGACCAGCTGGCAAACAAACCAACAACCCCGGGCAACCTACAAATGGACAAAGCAGACGTTATAATAGCCACCCTATCAAAATTATAGGGCGATGAACAAAAAATTTTGCATGCAGGACCTATCGCCAAAGACTCAGCAATGGGGGAATAATGAAGGTTAGTGGTAGACATTCAGAACTTTGCGGAAAAGATTCAGCTGTCTTCAATCAATGTGTCATTGTCAAAGTAAACCATTAGATTTCATGGTTATCCATTGACAGATATAAAAAAAAAGACAGCTATCCATTGACAAAAGTAAACCATTAGAGTTCATGGTTATTCATTGACAGATAAAAAAAAAAAAGACAGCTATCCACTGACAAAAGTAAATCATTAGACTTCATGGTTATTCATTGACAGATATTAAAAAAAAGACAGCTATCCATTGGCAAAAATAAACCATTAGAGTTCATGGTTATTCATTGACAGATATAAAAAAAAGACAGCTATCCATTGACAAAAGTAAATCATTAGAGTTCGTGGTTATTCATTTGTAGCATAGCCTTGTAAGTAATGATTATAGTTATTATTATTATTATTATTATTAGTATTAGTGACATGATCAGGAATATAGTTAAGAATGTATTGGGGGGCAGGATAGTAGAGCAAACGGCGACAGAGAAGGGATAGTTCGAAGGACGAAGAACGGATACTCGGTACTTCAAAGACCTGATCAAAGGTAAACCGAATCGACATGGGTACGCCGATAGATCGTAACATTGCGACTTCACGCACACCTGCAGTAGCCGAGGGGGAACAATTGACCAGTAGATCAAACGACTGAACAGAGAACGGACTAGGTCCCGAAGCAGAGAACTTGAAAGAGACGAGGGACTGGGTTAACTGGAGGTAACAATTGGACCGACGGAGATGAAAGCGACTAACACGAAGACGCTAGTTGCGGCCAGTTGGAACTTAGGAATATAAGGCAGAGAAGAGGGCTGAAGAGCAGATGAGGATCCAGGAGGCAGGGGGAGATGCAGGCAGATTCAGGTAGAGGGAGGTTCTGATAGAGGAGGAGGCAGATTGAGGGAGGTAGAGAGAGATTCTGATAGAGGAGGACCAAAAGGTCCTAAACAAGTAGTCTAGTAGAAGAACATAAAAGATAGAGAAGTAGCGTTAGACAGAACCAGTGTAGCAAGAGATTGTGCAGTAATTTTTACCATGAGCTTTTGTATTAAAGTATGAAGTATTGAATATTGTGAAGCAGAAAACAATGAAATGTATTCCAAGTGATGTTGTCAATTATATGGCTTAGATATATTTGTCAAAATAAAAGTTATGCAGTGAACTTTCATCGGACTTCTCTGGTCCAGCTATTTATGTGCGAAGTGATGATTAAAGAGAAACTTCTTGAATAATATGATATTACAAAGAACAATCATCTTGAACAACAAAATAGAACCAATAAGTGTTATAATGGTGCCCGTGCCTATTCCCGACATTTGGGAGGAGACGACCGGGCGTATAAGCGGCCACAATGAGAAGTATTGACTACTAGCGATCACGTGCCAGACTGTTGAACCGATGTGATTTAGGCAAAACGAACTGATGTGACATAGGCGAAGAACAATTGTTTCTTTAACAGTGTTATTTAGAGAACATTAATGAGACATTCACAAGGAGCAACAACATCAGCGACGGAGGGACAGTATTTTCGGCCAGGAACAAGAGATAGTTAAGTTAGGTATTAGTTTGATTGTTGCTGAAATTGCAGTGTATATGGGTTTGATTTATACTGCTGTGTTAGAATATTTTTTTACTAGAAATTATTGATTATTTCACCAAATATTTCATAGAGTGTGAATAATACAGAGATTTTTCAGAGAAAGTGTTAGAGAAAATGGCAGAAACACTGGACATAGACATACTAAAATGGGAGGTCAGATATCTGAGGAGAGAAGTAGTTAGGTTAGGTAGAGAGTTGAGGCAAGAAAGAAATATGAGACCACATTACAATTTTTATCCTAGAACAGACGTTAGACAGACACTCTGGTTATAGAAATGAGAGAGTTGGAAGTAGAAACAAATATCAAAAGATGAGTTATAAAACCAGACAACCAGCCTACAACGACACAACGTTTAGAGACAGCTACCAGCACAACTCTTTTAAAAGAAACGATTGCAGATACACGCCACATACCACTGAAAGATTTGATACCAATATGAAAAAAAAAAGAAATTCAGTAGTGTGTACGACACCAGACACAGATAGACGAAATAACTATGAGACGAAGAGGAATAAAACTAGGGTAGAATTAGTCGAGGCTGGTACCCAGACAGTTAAGGACAGAAAAGACAGGTCAACAGACACAGAACTAGGCAGATTAGCTCACACAATGGTTGATGTAAGTGTGGGAGTGAGCCAAGATTGTTTGGTAAGAAAGAGTGATGTAGCCACAAACACTTTACCCACAGAAACATGTGATATTACCATAGAAACAGACAGGATCGTGTTAAAGGACGTAGCTACGCAGTCTTGTCTGACCAAGGATGAAGAAACAAATACAGTAGATGTAGTATTAAGAGATAGTGATACATGTATGTCAGAGACGAGGAATCAAATGAATGAAGCTAATGTAAAAGAAGGCAATAATTGTCAGAGACAAAAAGAGAATACACAACCAGTAAGAAGGGTGGAAGCAACAAAACAGCAATTAAAGAAGAGAAGTATAGGTCAAGATATTAGAACACATAAGATACCAGAAAATCCAGTCAGTTCAATGGAAAGGTTGTGCACCGAGACAGTAAATAATTATGATCATAGAAAAAATCACAGGGTACAAAATTGTAATTTAGTGCAGAAAAGAGATACGTATATCCCAGATGATGTAGACATCATTAGAGTAGTGAGAAGATTTATATATAAGAGTACACCAGAAATGACCACTCAACAGATTTTGTTAAAAATTTATAAAGAATCAGCAATAGCAAACATACAAATGAGGGAAAAGTTTATCATAGCTACAATAGATCGTATGCTAAATGATTTTGCTTATTCAGAGCTATGGCCACTTTAAGAAAAACGAGAAATGTACTGAACAGATAAAATTTCAGAATAAGAAATATAACAAAGAAGAAGCGACAGAGTAAAATGATCATTATTATTCTTTTTACTGATGTGAGGATTCAAGAGGACGGTGCTTTCTTTTTATTTATCATAAGGGTTTATTAACTTTACATCTTATAAATGCTGGTAGGTTGACGGGAGCACAATTACGAGGTTGCTACATTTTTGTTGGGATGCAAAGGTTTCAAACTGATGTACATACAGGTATACATATCTTGAGGATAATGTGACTTAATTTTTTATGTTTATGAGACGAGACTAATATGGCTCGCATTGATGATGCGAATTTTTTGCATTGCTACTATGGTATTGCTAATGTTGAAATGCTCAGAAATTGAGAGTGTTAGTAGTATAACACTCTATGTATCTTTTTTTATGGTGAATAATAATGTAATATTGCATAATTTTGTATGATGAATGAAGTGCCTACACATTTTTTGAGATATGGAAACAAACTTATCATTTGTATTAAGAAGAGTAGGGTGAGATGTTTGGGTGTTGCCAGATTGTTTAGTGGAACCGAGAAGGTTGTGTTGTGATTATCAATATGAGGATACCCTCACCACTAAAAATGGTTGGCATAGAGGGATGGAGACCCAAGAGTTATCATGATAGAGGAGTACTTGGGGGGTAAAATAACTGAAGTCAGTGGAACAAATTTCGTGAGAATACGATGGGAGTATTCTGGTCTTTCAGGAACCAGTACATCACATTTTCACACTGAGTATGTATCAGGGAATGTGTATGAGATATCCTATGGTTGCCGCTGATGATGAGAAACGAGAGGTTTGTCGACTGAAAATTCATCATAAGGGCAATAAAGTGATTCGTTTTGAGGTTGGGCCTCAAATGTAATGACAGTATTTTTGATCATTTGAAAGAATGTATGCTTTTCTTTTTCTTGAGTGTGTATGAGACATCATTTTGATGTAGAAGAGCAGCCATGAATTAATGTCTTACTGGAAATTTTTTTGAACAAGATACAAATATGGTGATACATGTTTTCTTCTTATGATAATTATGAATGGTATATTGACAGAATGTGGTTACCATGTTTATGGAGATGTAGTCGGTACCGTTAACATTCTGACTTAAACAAGGGGAGGTGACCGCAAAGTGATTTTTGTTGGTACTGTGGTCCACATGGAAATATATTTTGGTAGCTCATTACTTACAAGGCACTTTGCTAGTTTTTTTTGTGTAGTCATAATGTTAACAATATGACTTAAACGAGGGGAGGTATGTAGCATAGCCTTGTAAGTAATGATTATAGTTATTATTATTATTATTATTATTATTAGTATTAGTGACATGATCAGGAATATAGTTAAGAATGTATTGGGGGGCAGGATAGTAGAGCAAACGGCGACAGAGAAGGGATAGTTCGAAGGACGAAGAACGGATACTCGGTACTTCAAAGACCTGATCAAAGGTAAACCGAATCGACATGGGTACGCCGATAGATCGTAACATTGCGACTTCACGCACACCTGCAGTAGCCGAGGGGGAACAACTGACCAGTAGATCAAACGACTGAACAGAGAACAGACTAGGTCCCGAAGCAGAGAACTTGAAAGAGATAAGGGACTGGGTTAACTGGAGGTAACAATTGGACCGACGGAGATGAAAGCGACTAACACGAAGACGCGAGTTGCGGCCAGTTGGAACTTAGGAATATAAGGCAGAGAAGAGGGCTGAAGAGCAGATGAGGATTCAGGAGGCAGGGGGAGATGCAGGCAGATTCAGGTAGAGGGAGGTTCTGATAGAGGAGGTGGCAGATTGAGGGAGGTAGAGAGAGATTCTGATAGAGGAGGACCAAAAGGTCCTAAACAAGTAGTCTAGTAGAAGAACATAAAAGATAGAGAAGTAGCGTTAGACAGAACCAGTGTAGCAAGAGATTGTGCAGTAATTTTTACCATGAGCTTTTGTATTAAAGTATGAAGTATTGAATATTGTGAAGCAGAAAATGACGAAATGTATTCCAAGTGATGTTGTCAATTATATGGCTTAGATATATTTGTCAAAATAAAAGTTATGCAGTGAACTTTCATCGGACTTCTCTGGTCCAGCTATTTATGTGCGAAGTGATGATTAAAGAGAAACTTCTTGAATAATATGATATTACAAAGAACA
The DNA here is from genome assembly GCA_009760885.1 of Achatina immaculata. Classification (NCBI taxonomy): domain Eukaryota; kingdom Metazoa; phylum Mollusca; class Gastropoda; order Stylommatophora; family Achatinidae; genus Lissachatina; species Lissachatina immaculata. The sequence continues at coordinate 9,113,780 of CM019711.1, forward strand.
ATCATCTTGAACAATATAAAATAAAATCACATTGTTATACATTGATAGATATTAAAAAAAAGACAGCTATCCATTGACAAAAGTAAACCATTAGAGTTTATGGTTATTCACTGACAGATATAAAAAAAAAGACAGCTATCCATTGACAAAAGTAAACCATTAGAGTTCATGGTTATTCATTGACAGATATAAAAACAGATAGCTATCCATTGTCAAACTACAAAAAGATGGTTACAAAATGTCACAGAAAATCACTAGTAAAAAGAATTTGTCTCTCACATTTTTGCTCAGATGAATGAATAGCAAAGATCAGCATAAAACAGCAAATCTTTGTGGGTAGTGAAAGTGATGGCAATGGAAAGTATATGGACCCAGAGATGCAGTTTTGGAGAAAGATGCAACAAATGCACACAAAAAAACCACAAAAAACCCACCAAAAAAACACCACAAAAAATCAGGAAAGAAAAACACAAAAAACCCACAAAAAACACCAAAAAAACCACACCCCTCAAAAAAAAAAAACCACACAAAAAACCCACCAAAAAAAAAAAAAAAGAAAGAAAGAAGTTCTCAGAGAAAATGAAGGACACTGAGAACAAATGAACTCCTGACCTGCCAATCAAGACCCAGGATATACAAACATTGTTTTTGTTATAACACACCACAGTTGCAATTTACTGCACTTACAGAAGTACAGAAGTATGAGTACTCAAACTACAGGACAAAAACTATTTAACCTTTATTTTATTTTGCATTTTTTTAAAAAAAAGCAGTTTAAATTGCTCACAGTGAACAAAGATGTAGATGGGAAGATGCTATACAAGACTGGACAGGACACAGCCTGGCTGAGTGCACCATTAAGGCAAGGGGGCGAGGAAACCGGAGACTCATTACTGCCAACCTTCGTTCTGGAGAAGGCACATGATGATGATTATGAGATTAAGAGTTAAAGTTACAAGGAGTAGAATGCTCAGAACATGTCACAAGATGACGAAAAATTAATCTCACAATCACTGAAAAGCTCAATGAAAAAAAATTTTTTTAAAAATGAGGGGGTGCCAAGATCACACTGACAAAGGAAAAGGAACTGATCTGACAAGACATCCAAAAAAACAGCAGGGCAAACAAAGCATGATGACCACAGCCTCTCTGGCATGGCATCTAACTATTACAAGAAACATAAGATCAATATTTACCATTAAGAGATCATTCCACCACAGTTTGATCAGGCAGCCTCCCTTGTCAAATTTACCTGAGCAAACATCCAAAATCACAGGTAAACTTTCAAGTTAAAAAATTTACCTTTCCTGCTTCCTTTAGTTCTTCCTATATTGCACATCTCCATGTCCCCAATGGCTTCGAACCTCTTTCTTTTCCCTTGGGATATGGTGTTTAGAGATCATATTTCCTTGACTTCTCAGCATCCTTGTGGGGGGGCTTACTCTTTCTTCTCTATTTCCAGAATAAACTGGGTGCTTATTTCTATAACTGGGTGATTTGGATGCCTCTGAGAGGATCTGAACCACCAACCTTGCCACACGAGACAAGCACATTAACCACTAAGCCACTCTGGTGCCCAAACTCTCAGTGCAGCATAAAAATATGTAAACGGTAAAGGCAAAATTCCCATTTCCATGCCATTAAGGCATATTGGGGAATACGGTGTTAGGTTCGTATTTTCCATGACCTTTGGCACATGAAAGTGTGATGTGGTCAGTATCACGCCTGGCCGCTTCACCTTCCCAGATTTCTCTGGTACCCATTTTTAGAGGTTGGGTGAACCCCGGGGCCTTTTTGGTGTGTGCCAGAAAAAAATCCCACTGCTGGGACCAAGCCCGGGCAACCTACAAATGGAAGAAATATGTAATACAATTAAACAAGCCAATATTCTCTCAAAACCTTCCACATGTCAGGTCAACAATAATAGCAAATATGCAAACGCAACCATGGAGTAACACAACTGAAGAATACTGGCTTGAAGTCTGAGTATAAGGAACTTGATAAACAAGAACAACAGAGAAAATGTTTGCTTGCAATTGTTGAAACTATAAACTGCAGCGTAAGTGAGATAAACAACCTTTACAGCAATATATGTGTATTTATAATTGTTGGAACTATAACCTGTAGCATAGATGGGATAAACAGCCTTTATAGCAATAAATGTGTATCCACAGCTGTTGGAACTGTAATTATAGCACAGGTGAGATTAACAACCTACAGTAATAAATGTGTACCTACAACTTTTGGAACTATAACCTATAGCACAGGTGTAATAAACAATTTATAGCTATAACAGGAGATGTGTATCTTCAATTGCTGGAACTATAAATTGTTGCATAAGTGAGATAAACAACCTTTAAAGCAATAAGTTAAATGTGTACCTACAACTTTTGGAACTATAAATCACAGCACTGATCAGATAAACAATCTTTGTGGCAATAAATGAAATATGTGCCTACAGTTGAAACTATAAATTGTTGCATAGGTGAGATAAACTTTACAGCAATAAATGACATGTGTGCCTACAACTGTTGGAACTATAAATCATAAGTGAGATAAATAACTTACAGCAAAAAATGAGATGTGTACCTACAATTCTTGGAATTACCAACACTTGGGGTTTATGCCTACATTATTACCAATACCTGGAATAACAGACTGGACCAATACTTGCAACTTTAGAATTACCAACAACTTTTAGGATTAGTGAGGATCCATAACATATCTGCTACTGCTGGAATTACCAACAACTTGGTAGCAGCAAACAGGATGACTACTTGCAACTGTAACACATACAAAGAACTCTTAACATCAGTAACTGATGAGATGCATGGCTGCGTTAGTTTGAGCAAGATAGTCCTAAATACAGTAAGGGATATGACTGGCCAATGATGAAAGGAAGCAAATACATTAATATACAGGTAGTCCCCACTTTAGGACATCCCACTTTAAAACAATTCATCTTTCTGACCATTTGGTCCACTGAAATAGCATGATGTCTTATTTTAAATTAACAAATATTTTTTAAAAGTATACCGTACTCATTTAAAATAAAACTACTTACTTTAAAATTTGTGTACAAATTATTCATTCATTCATTCATTTGCATGTCCCATGTGGAACTTTGCCTCCCTAACAGCACTCCTGTACAAATTATAAGGTCACTAATTTTCATTTTAAAACATGACTGTTTATCAACAGTGAAATACTGTATCATCCCAATGAAATTCATTTAACCATCATATTGCTTTCCAATGTGGCCATCGGAATGGAACTCCATTAAAAAGCAAAGACCATTCATACTCATATATTGTAATAATAATACACTGACCCTATTTAGTTTCCACAACGACAAACAACATTCTATAAAACATCATCATTTTACAGTTAGGCAAAAAAAAAAAAAATTACTCAATAAGTAATTTCAGAAAAAAAACCTGGCACATATTAAAAACAAATTCTTTTTATTAATTTCCTTGCTTCCATGACTATTTGGTTCAAGATCAAGAGAGTGATGTTCTTTGACGGACGCACCGCATGAAGAAGACTGCTCTTGAGTGTTGGCAGGATCTGGCACCGTGAGATCAAATGATGAAACTCAAACATGAACTTCTGCGGTCTTTCGTTTATTGTGATAAATGCCAACACTGAGTAGCATATAAAAGAGGCCAAAAGAATTTTAATTATAGCCAGTTAAGGACAGTGATGCTGATTCGACTGAGAATACTGCTCATAAAAAATTAATTTGATACATCTGTGAGATTTAGAAAATGCATGTTACTGATCCTGTGAAAAGCAAATATATTGGTATATCTGAAATTACAGCTTATGATTGTTTCCCTGCAGGTTACAAGGGTTAGATGCACGTATAAAACATAACAAAAGTCCACAACGGTGCTTGGCATTACGTCAGTACATAACCTAAACAGCCAAGCCCACATCAAAGCAGATAAATAACATCATGCTTACCTGAGGGTCCAAATCCTCACACTAAACACGTTTCTTGAAATGAGTAAATATTTGGTAATTCTACATTCTTTTTTTTAGTTCTCTATTGTTTCTACTAAGCCAGTGGTTCTAATTCTTTCTTTGATCATGGACCCACTTTCCAGCCAGATAAAAGCAGCAGAACCCTCATTAAAAGCAATGCAATGACTAGAACCTAGACAATGCTAAACATGTTTCAACTGAGCCCATGAACCTCAGGTTAAGGACCAATGTACTAAGCTATACCAGTTCACAAAGCCCTTATTCATTCTGCATTCATTTTCATTTTGTTTCAGTGACACTAAACTAAATCAAGACTCTTTTCACTTTCTAATACCACAGTGAAGTATGCTTAACCCATGTTACAATACTACATGGAATCTATATATTTTCCTACTTTCTAATACCACACTGAATCTAATTTTTTTTCCCTCTTTCTTACGCCACATTGAGGCTTGCTTGCTTTTTTTTTTTTTTTTTGAATCTCCTCTTGGAAGAAAAAAAAAAAGCACATAAAACCAGAAAATAGAGGTGCACAGACGTCCAATTCAAAGCTCAACACATGTTAATCAGCACAGTTATAACAAACTCCTAAAACATCAGAAAATCGCTGTTTCACAGATATGGGTCCTGGCTGATGAAATGATAAACAAATGCTGCCTTCTTGGCCTCCTCCTCTCGTAACCTTGACCTCCGATCTTTCACAGCCACCTTGACAGATGGTGAGGTTGTCTGCTGTCTTAACATGACCTCTCCAAACATTGTACCTGTGGAGATGGACGTTTAGTCAGTGAACACATTCACATAACGAGTGAACTTAGCTATGAAAATCATGTTACCCTTTTCAAAGGCAAGAATTTTTTTTTTTTTGGCACAAACCAAGATGAGTACATACAAATGACGAACACACAACAATCCAATATTTTGGCAAAACCCTTTTTTTTTTTTTAAATGATCGCATGCAAAAACAACAAAATAGATAAAAACATGAAAAATGAATGAAAAATATACTCAACTTTTTTTTTTGGGAGTATCCTAGTAAGAAAGACGGGAACAAATTGTGCCCAGGTAAATGTAGAGCACAAAGTGGAAGCCAGCGACTGGCTAAGAAAGAAGAGGATCACAAATGGTACCATATGGTAAACAACATGATAGTTCCAGCTTGCCCATCTGATACCTGTGGCCTACACAAAAGCCACCCAGATGGCACGGATGATACAAGAGTGAGAAGACACTATGGGGTGGGCTAGATGGAGGAGGAAGGTTCAGAAAGAATACAGAACACCGAGAGGACAAGAATGGGTCATGAATGGGTCAACTATAAAGAAACAGTCACCCTAGACTAATGGGCCTAAACCAGGGGTTCCCACGGAACTTTAAAAATCCCTCCATGAACCTCAGGTTAAGAACCACTGTACCAAGCTACAACAGTTTGCAAAGATTTAGTCATTCTGTACTTCCTGTTACAGTGATACCAAACTAAATCTAGACTCTTTCATTTTCTAATACCAGTCAGTCACTCATTTGTATGTCCCTTGTGGAACTTTGCCTCCCTAACAGCTCTCCTGTAGGCCTCTCAGTTGTAAGCAAGATGCCCTGCTGCTGATGCATCCATCTGCATACCACACTGTTATAATACCACATGGAATTTATATTTATTCTATTTCAATTCCCTACAGTGGGAATTTTTTTGTTCTGCTACCACTGCATCAAAAAGCCACCAGGGTACTTCCAGCCTCTAGAAATGGGTACCAGAGAAATCTGGGAAGGTAAACGCGGCCAGGTGTGATAGTGACCACATCACACTTTCATGTGTCCAAGGTCTTGGAAATATGGGCCTAACACCTTAATGGCATGGAAACAGGGCCTTTTTTTTACCTTTACCAAATGATAGAAGGCATGGGATAGATCTCTCAACAAGTGCAAAAAAAAAAGTTGGATTAGAATTTTATTTGATCTGTAATGAAATGGTTCCCATTACAGAACTACAAAAATAAGATTTTTAAGGGCATGCATCTTTCCCATTGCAACGTATGCCTGTGAGACCTGGACACTTAACAAAACAGCTGAGAAACACATAAATGCCTGTGAATGTAAATGCTACAGAAAAGTTCTTCAAATATCATGGACACAAAAAAGAAGAAATATATTCATACTACAAGAACTTAATACTGAAGAAGGCTGGCTAGTAAGGAAGATTAAACAGAGAAAATTTAAATATTCTGGACATATTAAATGTCATGAGAATTTAAAGAAAGCAGTCTTAGAGGGGTACATGATGGGAAAAAGAAAGAGAGGAAGACCAAGGTGAAGATGGCTGCAAGACATCGTTGATGATCTGAGAATAGATGCACCAGCAGAAGGGCATCTTGCTTACAACTGAGAGGCCTACAGGAGAGCTGTCAGGAAGGCAAAGTTTCGCAAGGGACATGAAAATGACTGAGTGACTGAATGTTCCCAGCTATCCAAATACAAAGCAAAATCAAGCTATCAACATCTTTTAAGTCATACTGGCACCTGAGACCAGTGATTCCCAACCTTCTCAGATCCCAGGACTGTTTTTCCAACTACATATAAGCTGAGGATCACCAGCTTATTTGCTATAGCACAATACCATAAACCTTTAGCTGCTTGTACTAAATAGATGACATTTAATACCATATTGACAATACAGCCACTGACTACCTGATAATGCACCATGGACCACTTGTAGTCTAAGGGAACTGGTGATGACAATGATTTCAACAGTCTGACAAAGGGGATATGGGAACATATCAGGCAATCCATGGGGGGGGGGGGGGGGGGGGGGGGGGGGGTCTGTAATTATACAAAGTTAAGAACTCCCAATTCCAGACCCTTCTGTCATCTATATCAACTCATGGTATCTCATACAGGTGAATGCCCATGTGGGAAATGGAATTCAGATTTGAAAACATGAACAACTTATCCTGAGACCCACCTAGAAGTGACTCTAGATGGGGAAAAAAGGAATTTTTACGGAAACTGGCAACAAAACCAACCAAGCAAAGGGTGGCGCATCAGGGATACCAACTCAGAAGAACAAAGATCGAAAGAATGCATTCATCGGCCCCCAAATATGTGACAAAGATTGGATTTTGGAATGTAAGAACAATGGCAGCACCATTAAAAACTGCTCAAGTAATCTGATAAATGGACAGATACCACCCAGATGTACTGGGCATCAGTGAAATGAAATGACCAGAAGCAGGGAAAATAAAACTTCATTCAACACAACGCTGTGCCTCAACACCTTCATGGCATCGGCTGCAAAAAGAACATCCACTAGCAGTTCCAGAGAGATAAAACAACAAGTTCCAAATGCGGAATTCACAAACAGGAACAGGTAAATTAATATACGCCAGTACCGTTTATAACTCTGATAGTCAAGGTGACAGGCACTGGTATCTCTGCCTCTCTATTTTGTAATCTTATCTTATATCTTATATTCCCGTGCCATTAAACGTCACATAGGGCTCGCAAGGTAGTTCGCCAATTTTTCTGTCTTCGGCGAGTCTTTCAACCGCATCAAGGGATTTTATGCCTGTTAATTTGGCCTCTCTTAACAATGTCCTCTTCAGAGTTTCACGCGGTCTGCCTCTTTTTCTCTGGCCTGTTGTGTTCCATTTTATAGCTTGTTCTGGGATTCTCTGACTGTTTCTTCTCATCTCGTGACAACATATGTTCATCTCCTTTTCCTAATCACCTATGAGACTGGTTGTTGTTCAGTCATCTGTCTTATCTCTGCATTGTTCTTGAATTCATTCCACCTGATCATACATGAGTTACAAAAAACAGTGAAATTTATCCAAGAGACAGGACTGCAGATATAGACAGACAGTGCGAACGAAGAAGAAGAAGAAGAAGATTCCACCTGATGCCGAGTATTTTCATTAGGCATTTGTTTTCAAAACAGTCTAATTTCTTGTCTACTTCTTTAGTTGTTTTCCAGCTTTCACATGCATAAATGAGGTAAAATTCCTGCTTCCATGGCATTATGGCACACTGGGGAATACGGTGTTAGGTCTGTATTTTCCATGACTTTCGGCAAATTTTGTGCATTTTTAAATATTTCTAAATAACATTGACCTTTCTCCTGGTTTCCCTCTCTTATTTTAACATTAGCTCATGTTAAAAAAAATGAGATCAGAGAACTATATGAATAAAAAAATAAACCATAAAATAGGTTGACTGTAGAAAATATATGGCAGAAATAGCAACAACTTACATAAAAACTTGGCTTCAAGACCATTCTTGGCTGAATGCTGTAGAAGCTCTCGAAGGAATGCACATACATAAAGAAATGTGTTCTTATGGCAATCAGGCAAACGGGAAATAATCTGAAACAAAAGCAATGCCAGTTATAGATACTAAACAATAAAGTAAATCAGCATGAGCAATCAGGCAAATGAATTTGATTTCCATAACTTAAATGCCAGTTAACCACCAAAATGATGGGCCAAACATGGGATTTTTACATGTCACTTCAAAACTTCTCAGTATGGTGCATTTTATCTTCTGAGTTTTCCATTTTTTTCTCTTTCATATTTAGCAAACTGGAAATGAGGATTTTGCATATGGCAAAATGATAGAGAGCAGCATGTATGATTAGCCTTGAAAAATATTAGACAAAGTACTTCAGACATAAAGATAAAGGTAAAATATTTGTTCCCATGGCATTATAGCATACGGGGATATGGAGTTAGGCCCGTATTTCCAAGACCTTCAGCACATGAAAGTGTTATGTGGTCAGTATTATGCCTGGCCACATTCACCTTCCCAGACTTCTTTGGTGCCCATTTTTAGAGGCTGGATGGACCCCAGGGCCTTTTTACGTGTGGTGCTGCCAGAAAAAAAACATCGTCACTGCTGAGACTTTAACCTGGTACCACTGGATCAGCAGACAGAGTGCCCAACCTCTCAGCCAACCAGGCTGCCATATTAGCCTTGAAAAATATTAGACAAAGTACTTTAGGTATAAGGGAAAGAAAAATAATAAGAGACTTGAGCCATAGACTACAGCAAGTCAAGCAACTGCCTAGCCTAATCCAAAGGCTTTAATAGATCATTAATCAGCTATGTAGACAGCTACAAGTAGATCATCAATCAGCCATCCTCAGATTGTTACAAGTAGATCACCAATCAGCCAATTCAGTTACAAACTAATCATCAGTCACTGAAATTCAATTACAAACTAATCATCAGTCACTGAAATTCTGTTACAAACTAATCATCAGTCACTGAAATTCTGTTACAAACAGATTATCAGTCATCCAGATTCAGTTACAAACAGACCATTAATCAGCCAAATCCAGTTAAAAATAGATCATCAATCATTAAAAAAAAATTCAGTTATAAGTAGACCATCAAAGAAACTATCTTTGGTAAAAATAAGACTGGACCATGCCACCTGATATGGTCGGACGAACAAGGACTACTCACCTGTTTACTGAGCAAGAGGTTATTTGAGCTGGTCAAACAATGAGTGTAGAACTCAAACGGGATGACAGGTTGGGCCAGGCATTCCAGGAACAGTAGGAAGGCCTCGGCTACAGAATGAATACTCAATGTATCAGCTACACACGGGGTTAAGGTAACAGCACATGTATAGTTAACCAGTGCCAACCACCTTATCCGCTCGATAAGTTCAGATCTGGAAATTTAACCCTTTCAAACTAAGTCCAAACTGGTAACAATGCTCTTAGGCCAGGATTTTCTTTTCAACATTTTTTCCACAACATGTGAAGTCAAATTAGTTTCCTTGAATATATCACTGCACCAACGAATGGCCTGATATGAACTCTTTCCCTGCCATGGTCGATATAGTGAATACTTCCTGTTAGTCTAGTGCCTGCCATGGTCGTTATAGCGATTTTGTTTCGTTGCAATGTAAAACTACTGTAAAACTTTTTATTGTACACAATTTATCTGAGCATGTCTGGTGACCTTTCATAGTTCAATCCAAAGCGTGGCTAACAACCGAGCGAAATCGATGTTTTTAACTGAGAAATTTCAATATTTATTGTGATTTCGGAGGCATAAGGACATGTCCTATGACCAGACCACTGTTCCTGAATGTACCCCAAGTACATCTAGACCTATTAAATGGACTGGAGAAGTAGTTAGAAGGTTATTTCAGACATTATTTTAGTGAGAATGCCATCACATGACGAGATCAGACGAAAATTTAAGCAGATCTGGAAATCGCTGATGGTAAACACTGTACTTCTAGGCATCGCTGATGGTAAGCACTACACAATTATCATCTAAAATCATCACACTACTTTTTTCCTAAAAAAACTCTTCATTTATGAAATCTTTTTACATTTACAACTATTTTCATGCATAATATGTATACTTTTAAAGTGGAAATACTTTGTACATTCACTTTTACAACTATATCCCCTACACATATCAAGACCTATGCTTTTTTGTGTGGCACTGATGGGAACGTCCACGTTTTTTTAGGTGGCCCGGATAGAGTTAAACTCCTCCGCTTATAAACTACATTTTTTTTAAAAAATGAAACATAAAATAATTGCAGTATATCGTTTTGTTTAACAGCTAGGAGTTCATAATTTTAAACTGCACAAAAATTAACAAAGGCTGCATATAATTTTTTTGGTTAAATAATAGTAGCTGCATTCTGATTACAAAAATATCCATGCCGGCTTGGGCATTGCTTGGCAGGATAAGAGTTAAAAATGCAAGTGCAATGACTGTTAGTGTTCAGTCCTTTCAGTCACAAAAACTGACACTCATTTAACAATGACTCTTCATGCAACCAGTCATCACACTTTCATGTAAAGCCTCTACCACTTCTACTCCCTGGGTGTAGATGCAGTTGCTGATTCAGATAACGGCCAGCGATCTGTTGCTGACAGTCTGTATCAATTTTAGCAAACCACAGCTAACAAAGGACCAGTTCCACCTCACATAGCGGTACCCTCCGTAACAGACAGGCAGACTGAACAGGGATTAATTGATTAAAAAGTCAAACCCAGTCCTAAAAATATGGCACATCAAAGAAGGATATGCCAGGGCCGCCAGAAAGGTGCAGTTATGACAGCTTAGCTACAAGCTGTGACACAATATGAACAACATCCTTTTCAGAGTGAATGACAAAGGTGAAGAAGAAATGTCAATCCACCTGCTAAGCACATGTCAAGGATACGAATTCGTTCCGGCTTTCCTGTGTCTAGACAATCTCTTATAAGCTGGATCTCTGAATTCCTTCCTGGTTGTTGGAACAAATCCTCCTGAATAAAGTAAACATGTTAGCCAAATAAAGATATACACATCACAATAATATGTTTATACATATTTATCATTTACACATATCATACATTTATTTTCTATTTAAAAATAAACATGTGATATATTACGCTTTATAAGTCAACTGGGGAGCATCAGTAGCGAGTCATAAACCCAAAACCGCACAGGCTCGAATGAAAGTTACTGTCGACCAGCCTATTAATACATCTAAAACATCAATAATCTTCGTGAACACTACAAATATTAAAAAAAATAAAAGACAAAGATTATAATGAGCCACCCACCATCTATCTTAAATTGCTCTCTGGATATATCAATTACAACAAAATGGTGGATGCCATCTTATTAAAGAATTGGTAAAAATGATTCTGCTCTTAAAAATTTGTACCTGACACATCATTTCTGAGGAAAAACTACTTTTTAAAACCAAGAGTATCTGCCCACATAGTCACATATAATGGATATAACACCAGTGTCTGAACAGAAAACAGGAAATCATGTAATAATCTTTTCTATGAATATGGGACTAAAACTAGATCCTCAGTGGGTGAAGAAGGAAAATTTAACATTCAGTTTTAGCATTAAAAAAAAAAAGTGTTAACTTAATACAGATGGCAATAATTATACAAACCGCATCCAACCCATGCTGATGTATGAAATCAACAAGTTTCCAGATCTCCTTTGGAACCATATAAAGTCTCCCACCATCTTGAGCAATGTCAACTCGACCCAGGCTTCCAGGCTGCTCCTAAAGACACATAAAACATCGAGGCAAACAAGCACTGTGATATTTTTCTTTTAAATCACATACCATTACAGAAAACTGCTATGTGATTATTTATCAAATCATTTCTGCGGGTTGTTAAATGATTAACATGTTCATCTCTAATGACAGTAGGTGATGGTTCAAGTCCTGCCAGAAGTGCCCCAGGTGAGTAGCCTAGGTATAAAAATATGAGGCTTGTCTCTGGAACCTCTAGGATGAAGGGCAGTCAAGTGTTGACTCTGACCACATCACACTCTATCAAGCCCATAGGAAAAGGAAAATATGGGCAGCTACATCATATTCCATATACACATCAAAGGCATAGAATAGGTCAAGGAAAATATGGGTATTCACACCATATCCTCTATTACACCTACATGATATGGAATGTTTCCGCTAGCATTCAATCTTGTGCTATCTAATACACCTATTCACAAGAGTTATACAGACAGAATTCATTCATTCATTCATTTGCATGTTCCTTGCGGAACTTTGCCTCCCAAACAGCACTCCTGTAGGCCTCTCGGTTGTGAGCAAGATGGCCTGCCGCTGCTGCATCCATTTGCAGATCATCAACGATGTCTTGCAGCCATCTTCGTTTTGGTCTTCCTCTCTTTCTTTTTCCCATTATGTATCCTTCCAATACGGTCTTCTCTAAATTCTCATGACGTTTAATGTGTCCAAAATATTTCAGTTTTCTCTCTTTAATCCTCTTTACTAGCCAGCCTTCTTCAATATCAAGCTCTTGTAGTATAGATATATTTGTTCTTTTTTGTGTCCACGATATTTGGAGAACTCTTCTGTAGCATTTACATTCAAAGGCATTTATTTGTTTCTCAGCTGTTTTGTTAAGTGTCCAGGTCTCACAGGCATATTGTTGCGATGGGAAAGATGCATGCCCTTAAAAATCTTATTTCTGTGGTTCTGTCTGCTCCTCTCCACAGATTCTTTATTTTTTATTTTTATACAGACAGAAATGGACATGATATGTGAGGTATGTATGCAAAGATCACTACACTCTTCAGGTTGTGTAGCACGATAAAATGCTTGCTTCTTTGGTTTGTTCCAGGAACCAGAGAGAACTGTGAGGCTTCAAGAAAAAAAAAAACCCAAAAAAATGAAATAAAAAAAAACAATGGCCAACAGAGATATAGTCTTAAAGAAAGATGCAACATATGCCTTGAAAGACCAGAAAAACAACAGAGAAGCTTTCTGAGAAGCTACAAGATAACAAAAATTAAGTAAAACCATAAAGAGGACAACCAACCAAAACTCTCTGGATATGTCATGAGAGAGAAGACAGAAGTTAGAGAGCATGACAATCATTGGGAATCTCAAGGGACAAAAAGAAAGGGGGGAATCAAACAGAAAAATATATGAAAGGAGTTGACCAACTGGCATAAGAAATGAGAACTGATATGATTCAAGTCACCAAGTGTTGTCCAAAATGAATAATCATGACCACCAATGCCTGACCATATGGCGCCCTGATTATGACGATAAAGTAGCAATGATAAGCTATCACAGCTCACTCTCTGTCCACCCTGTATAAACTAGGAAAAAAAGGTAGGAACAGCATTATTACTTACGACTACAAAGTTGTGACGTTTCAGCGTGAGCCTTAATCATGCAAAAAAAATACAGGACGAAGAAACAGAGAGAGGAGATAAAGTATAGATTCACATGAATGCTATGTTTAAAAAAAAAGGAAATAAAATGAATAGAGCACTTAGCTGTAACTTGTAAGTAGATGTGGCTTGTCCAGAAATGAGCATGGTGGAGCATAGAGAATGTTTAAATGGAGACTTGTGATGTGTGGTAAGTGGGTCGTGTCCGAGGGTGGTGGGTGGGGAAACCATGGAGTGTAGAGAGAGTGATACTATGGTAACCTAGCCAGGAGAAGGTTTTAGATGATTATAGTTGGGGTAGAGGGGTAGAGGGGCTGTAATGTGATGCTGTGAGGAGGTTCTGAACTATGCATAACAAGTCCACCTTGATGCCTTCACTCAAAGCTTTCAACATAAATAAACTAAAAGGAACATTCAAGATGATACTTGCAGAAGAAGTCATCCCACAAACATGGATAAAGTTTTCACGAGACTCCCCGCGCTTTTAGACCAGTGAACTTCCAGTTCAGCTATGGCACTAGTTCACATTTTGACTATTTCATGCTCTCACAACCGACACTCCGACTGTTATGATACTCAATGTGAAGTTGGATTTCTGTGCTGTCAGTTGAAAGTGCTTGTGTCTTGTGGTGGCTCTTTGCAGTCGACTGAATGTGGTGTGAATAGGAATGTACAAACGTGTCAAATGAATAAAAGTTTCACTACTGCTTTCAAGACGGAGGTTGGTTCCTGTGTGCCGAGCTACCGGGGCTCAGTGCTATGGTGGCAGCATGAGCTGTGAACTTTGCAAAGACAGCAATGATGATTTTTCATTGTCTACTTGGCCAATGGTGAAATATGGTGGTCTTTTGTGTGACCTGATTTGACTTGGCACCCTGGTGATGGAGTTCATGCAGAGAGCGATGCTGGTTAATTTTGCTTCTGGACGGCTGTAGTTCCTAAAATGGCATCATCACTGGATGGCTCGACTGTCAGTGAACATTCTGTATGACATTCACTGCCACAGGTGGTGGAGCAATTATGGGAGTGCCTCGTTTGCGATGATACCGAGAACCTAGTCAAATTCAAACTACCGGACCTCAAAATGGGTGGCAGCACCATTCCCCCCCCCCCCCCGAGGGCATTGGGAAGACTCAGGTGGTTGGGGAGGGAAAAATGAGCCACAGGGAATATCAAAATCCACTAAACGAAAAGAGTTTTTCAGGTGCTAGTGATGTAACCTGGAAGGCAAGCAGGTGGCATCTTGAAAAAAAGTTTGGGAACCACTACTTTAAACATTCTGTGAAATATAAGTGAATACTTCATATGGAAATGACCACACCAAATCTGTGGTTAATGCCAAACTTCTAAGGTACTTACAATCTGTAACAGATCAGCTACTGGCACCTCTCTGATTGGCCCATGCATCTGGACCAGGGCTTCAATGGAGGAGCCGAATGAACTGATCAGGTAGTTTCCTGTGACAGTGATCTGAACACGGTTAAGTGTCACAACAACAAAGATTACCACTTTGTCACATTAACAACTTACCAGTTCAGTCATATTATAACCACAAAACCTGGTTGCTTCAATGAGTACAGCATTAATGATAACCTGGACCCATCACTACCTACCAAAAAAAAATACTTAAATTCAAATTCAGAACTTCTAAATCAAAAGCAAAAAGTAATCATGAACAGAATACAGCATATGATTAGGAAATAACTTGCCTTGTCTCCTTCCTCATATACCTTTCAATGCTGAGAGGACAAAGCAGACATCTTGATACGGCTCATCGATTTGCTTCACACATTGGGCTATTTAAGGTTTCTGTAACTTCCTCTCTCCACCTGGTGACCAAGCACTTATAGCCACATTCAGAAAAAAAAATACCTACGGCAGAACATGGATAACTGAGCAACAGCGTGTAAAAACCACAACATGAAAATCAGTGCTGAAAAAAATGGAAATTATGACCACTGTCAGAGAAAATCCCAACGAAGATCTTCCTGGACAATCAGCCTTTGATTATGAAATAACGTGACTATAAAAGGATACAAAAGAGTCTTTGCCTCCTGTCAAATGTAGGACCAGAATGTCTTCCATTTTCTCATCACCAGAGTTTATTTTGGCAGCTGTTGTCTTCTCAACATAGACTTCCACATGTACTTCACAGCAAGATCCTGATAGATCACAATATAGAAAAGCTGTTAAGTCAACATGCAAGGTCCTGACAGATCACAATATAGAAAAGCTGTAAATCAACATGCAAGGTCCTGACAGATCACAATACAGAAAGACTATCCTGCCGACTGGCACTGGCAATCATGATTTCCCACAGTTCCCTGTTCCAAGTGCTGATTATAACCTGTGCTGGTGTTCTCTGTCTGTGCCGTCTCGTTAGTCTGTCCAGGAAAACTATATGTATAGAGAGTATGTATGTATATTTGATGATCTCTTTAGCAGAAGGGTTCTTAAACCCTTGACTGCTATGTTTAAAAAAAAAGGAAATAAAATGAATAGAGCACTTAGCTGTAACTTGTAAGTAGATGTGGCTTGTCCAGAAATGAGCATGGTGGAGCATAGAGAATGTTTAAATGGAGACTTGTGATGTGTGATAAGTGGGTCGTGTCCGAGGGTGGTGGGTGGGGAAACCATGGAGTGTAGAGAGAGTGATACTATGGTAACCTAGCCAGGAGAAGGTTTTAGATGATTATAGTTGGGGTAGAGGGGTCGAGGGGTAGAGGGGCTGTAATGTGATGCTGTGAGGAGGTTCTGAACTATGCATAACAAGTCCACCTTGATGCCTTCACTCAAAGCTCTTCAACATAAATAAACTAAAAGGAACATTCAAGATGATACTTGCAGAAGAAGTCATCCCACAAACATGGATAAAGTTTTCACGAGACTCCCCGCGCTTTTAGACCAGTGAACTTCCAGTTCAGCTATGGCACTAGTTCACATTTTGACTATTTCATGCTCTCACAACCGACACTCCGACTGTTATGATACTCAATGTGAAGTTGGATTTCTGTGCTGTCAGTTGAAAGTGCTTGTGTCATGTGGTGGCTCTTTGCAGTCGACTGAATGTGGTGTGAATAGAAATGTACAAACGTGTCAAATGAATAAAAGTTTCACTACTGCTTTCAAGACGGAGGTTGGTTCCTGTGTGCTGAGCTACCGGGGCTCAGTGCTATGGCGGCAGCATGAGCTGTGAACTTTGCAAAGACAGCAATGAAGATTTTTCATTGTCTACTTGGCCAATGGTGAAATATGGTGGTCTTTTGTGTGACCTGATTTGACTTGGCACCCTGGTGATGGAGTTCATGCAGAGAGCGATGCTGGTTAATTTTGCTTCTGGACGGCTGTAGTTCCTAAAATGGCATCATCACTGGATGGCTCGACTGTCAGTGAACATTCTGTATGACATTCACTGCCACAGGTGGTGGAGCAATTATGGGAGTGCCTCGTTTGCGATGATACCGAGAACCTAGTCAAATTCAAACTACCGGACCTCAAAATGGGTGGCAGCACCATTCCCCCCCCCCCCCCCCCCCCCCCCGAGGGCATTGGGAAGACTCAGGTGGTTGGGGAGGGAAAAATGAGCCACAGGGAATATCAAAATCCACTAAACGAAAAGAGTTTTTCAGGTGCTAGTGATGTAACCTGGAAGGCAAGCAGGTGGCATCTTGAAAAAAAGTTTGGGAACCACTACTTTAAACATTCTGTGAAATATAAGTGAATACTTCATATGGAAATGACCACACCAAATCTGTGGTTAATGCCAAACTTCTAAGGTACTTACAATCTGTAACAGATCAGCTACTGGCACCTCTCTGATTGGCCCATGCATCTGGACCAGGGCTTCAATGGAGGAGCCGAATGAACTGATCAGGTAGTTTCCTGTGACAGTGATCTGAACACGGTTAAGTGTCACAACAACAAAGATTACCACTTTGTCACATTAACAACTTACCAGTTCAGTCATATTATAACCACAAAACCTGGTTGCTTCAATGAGTACAGCATTAATGATAACCTGGACCCATCACTACCTACCAAAAAAAAATACTTAAATTCAAATTCAGAACTTCTAAATCAAAAGCAAAAAGTAATCATGAACAGAATACAGCATATGATTAGGAAATAACTTGCCTTGTCTCCTTCCTCATATACCTTTCAATGCTGAGAGGACAAAGCAGACATCTTGATACGGCTCATCGATTTGCTTCACACATTGGGCTATTTAAGGTTTCTGTAACTTCCTCTCTCCACCTGGTGACCAAGCACTTATAGCCACATCAGAAAAAAAAATACCTACGGCAGAACATGGATAACTGAGCAACAGCGTGTAAAAACCACAACATGAAAATCAGTGCTGAAAAAAATGGAAATTATGACCACTGTCAGAGAAGAAATCCCAACGAAGATCTTCCTGGACAATCAGCCTTTGATTATGAAATAACGTGACTATAAAAGGATACAAAAGAGTCTTTGCCTCCTGTCAAATGTAGGACCAGAATGTCTTCCATTTTCTCATCACCAGAGTTTATTTTGGCAGCTGTTGTCTTCTCAACATAGACTTCCACATGTACTTCACAGCAAGATCCTGATAGATCACAATATAGAAAAGCTGTTAAGTCAACATGCAAGGTCCTGACAGATCACAATATAGAAAAGCTGTAAATCAACATGCAAGGTCCTGACAGATCACAATACAGAAAGACTATCCCTGCCGACTGGCACTGGCAATCATGATTTCCCACAGTTCCCTGTTCCAAGTGCTGATTATAACCTGTGCTGGTGTTCTCTGTCTGTGCCGTCTCGTTAGTCTGTCCAGGAAAACTATATGTATAGAGAGTATGTATGTATATTTGATGATCTCTTTAGCAGAAGGGTTCTTAAACCCTTGACTGCTATGTATGCGCCTAGACATTCTGTCATATCACTGCTAAGGATGTCTTAACATGTCCCAAGATTTCTGAGCTTCTGGTACTAATGATGTGTTAACTCATTCTGCGTTTTACCAGTCTCTGCTATAGTTGTTCAACAAAGGGGGAATCACAGTAGATAATTTTAGTCACGTGGTCTAGTTTCACATGCGGGACTTGTCTGTACGTGCATTTGTTGCATTCCAGTATTCACCTTTTAAAACTGCTACAGTGGCATTTCGTGATTGTGTTGCATTTTGTATATTATAAAATATTTCTTATTCATGGTGAAGTGCATGCAGTAGCAAAAAAGGGTTAACGTTTATATGGTTACGACAGCAAGGGAGATTTTATTCTACAACAGTATAGATCCTGCACTACAAGAAGGGAGATCTTAAAGAAGGGAGATCTTACACTACAACAAGGGAGATCTTACACTACAACAGGGGAGATCCTAAACAAAATAACAACATACCTAGGCTCACAAACAAAATAATCAAGTTTGCTTGCATAATTTCTTTTACCTGCAGGAATGTGATACTTGCTCGGTGTCACTTTTAGCCAGGGTCGGCAGAATGTTGGATCATCGAGTTTATTGATGAACTCAAACTCCACAGGTATCTGTATGTGACACAGACAAGAGAAAACATTTAACCTGCTACAAATTGACAGGAAATGAAAAACTGAGTAAACATAGTTTTGTAAAACTCAAATTCATTAATTTTTTGTGACATTTTTATGATCTTTAAACCCCTCTCCTGCAACACCTGAGAACCTTAAACCCCTCTCCTGCAACACCTGAGAACCTTAAACCCCTCTCCTGCAACACCTGAGAACCATAAACCCCTCTCCTGCAACACCTGAGAACCATAAACCCCTCTCCTGCAACACCTGAGAACCTTAAACCCCTCTCCTGCAACACCTGAGAACCATAAACCCCTCTCCTGCAACACCTGAGAACCTTAAACCCCTCTCCTGCAACACCTGAGAACCATAAACCCCTCTCCTGCAACACCTGAGAACCATAAACCCCTCTCCTGCAACACCTGAGAACCTTAAACCCCTCTCCTGCAACACCTGAGAACCTTAAACCCTTCTCCTGCTGATTACAGTTTGTAAGCAAAAGTTGAAATAGGAATTGAAGGGGAAAAAAAAATATAGAATTCTTACACTGCACAAATTGAAAGAAACAATTCACAAAACTGACTCATGTGACAACTTCAGAGTTACTTCCCCCTCCCCCCTCCAGTGTAAACATATATATGATGTATACTAATGTAAATAATACGCATCAACATTCTAAGCTTCAAATGTTGATTGGCATAGTCAGTCATTGAAACTAGCACTGGCTCAGGCACATTTTCAAAGCTAAACCTGCTAGGAAGTCGGGCATAATTCCATTTTTGTGTAACTGATATTTAACATAAAACTTGGCAAACAACTTAGCGAGCCCTATGTGACGTTTAACGGCACGGGAAGAATGTAAGATATTTAACATGAATATTCTTTTTCATTTAATACACTGACAGCGACATACAGACATAGACACTGCATATTGGTGTCCTTCACCCTGCAGATATCTTCAATGGCAGCAGTCCCCTAATGCAAGTGAGTCAGGTGCATATTTTTAACAGCTAGATTGACTTGATTATCAACAGCAATGGGTTTACAATCCTTGATTATCAACAGCAGTGGGTTTACATTCCACTGCCTTTACACGACAAGACAATTCATTATCGACTGTACTACACTCCTGCTTTCAGTGCTTACTTCAAAACAGGGCAAAATATGATACAGTGGCTTGAAGCAGTCAGTGACAGTTCACTAAAATGACTTCACTTAAGAAGAACTCTCGCCTTCTCGAGATCTCTCAAATTTGTATGTATGCCAGTACTTTCTTCTTTTATTTAAAGATTAAAAATCGTTGTTGTAATCTTCGTTAACAAAAATGCAAAAAAAAGCTTTCCCTCTTCCTAAGACAGCATAAGAGAAAGATTTTAAATATTTACTGACCACAGACAAATAAATAATAGAGACTTACTTGCTCCGAGTGAACTAGAAGATACACATGTCATAATAACAAAAAAAAAACCCCAGAAAAACACTGGACTGGCCATGTGCTCTGAAGAGACCCCAGGAGGATGAGAAAAAAAAAAAAAATACAGCCACATGATGGACACCAGAGGGAAAATGAAAAAGAGACTGACTAAAGGTTACCGGGTTGAGAAATGTAGAACGAACAAACATACTTCATTTTCAAAGGGTTAAGAATTGAGCACGCAGGCCCGTCTAACATTCTGCCCTTCATCATACAGCTTTCACTCAGTCAAAGTCATTCTGCATTTATTAATGAGCATAATAATCATGATGACACAATTAAATGATTATATAAATAAATAATAAATTTATCTCTTGTCCATACAGTCCACACTCTGATTTATTGCAACAGCATGAAATAAACCTGCATTCTTACATTCATTCAAAACTAACAAATTTATAGAAAAGCAGTATTAAAAAAAAAATTACAACAATCGAGCCATATTTTAAACTATATTTTAAACTAGAAGCAGAAATGAGTAGCATGGAGCACAGCTGGGGCACAATACAAAGACTGGCCGCAGACTGTGAGAGGCGTTAGAGAATTTGTTGCCGTCCCACAAGACACTGCAGGGCATTCTGGACGGTGATTTATTAGCAAATCACTAACCAAGGACATGGATGATCATAGAAGATGGCGTAACAATTATTTCTAATAACTATTTTTTAAAAAAAGATGGAAAATTTTACACAGATCAAGCATTATGTGCTAGATCTAGGATGACTGGTTACTTTGAGACTGAAAGTCTCGGCTGATTAGCTACCTGTATTCACTTTTAAGTGGCTGGTTGGTTTATCACTTACTTGCACAATTACACTCATACTGCGACACTAAGTTATAATATCAGTGATAATGATAAAGATGATTCTAATCACCTCTCTTAACCTTCTACTCAATACTAAGAAATTATCACACAAAAAAAAAACAAAACAAAACAAAAGACCACAAAGTGATCTGGCAGATAGCCTAAACGACGACGATGAAGATACAACAACGTGAATAAAGATTCCAAACTTCACCTCTTACCTGGCCAACATTGGCAACTGCCACAATCTGAGTCTGGCTTTCAATAAATTTGACATCTTTAAACACACACTGAAAAAGTGAAAAAAATTACAACTTTGTTATTTTTTTTTTCAACAAAATTTAAAAATATCATTTACAACATCTTACTCTTTATCCTGTTTTAGACAGCACACTCCAGCCACACCTTGCTGCGCACACAGTACAGGAAGTTACAGTTACCATTCATAATCCAATCTGGCCAACTGGTATAGAGCGTTGCCTCAAGGACTTCTTTTTTAAACTTGTTTGATAGCTAAATGTTGGGCAGTCCAATGTCAAGAAGGTTCCTATCCTATTACTACTACTTTCCCCACCAGAACAAAGAGATCCCAAAAACTTTTGTTGGCTCTTGTCCAAATCTCAGCACAACTGCAAATCCCTGGCCATTATTACAACATTATTTCAGATGGGAGGTGGTTTACAGTAGCTTATTTAATGATCAACAGTGGACCTGAGAAATAAGCATGACTCTGGTGTGTCTGGCCTTGCAGGAAAACATTCTCTGCAGCTGATACCATCATAGAAATCCTGAAACACAGACATCAGGCCAAACTGAGGGAAATGAGCTCAGAATGGGTTGGTTTAATTCTTCGAGTGGACCCAAGACAAAAAGGCCTCCTAGCAGGCTCCACCACCACCACCACAAACATATACAACACTGAAGAAGCACAGAAGACTGTTTTGAAAAGTACTATGGAGTAAGCATAAATAAGACACTGGGAACACTTGTGGGTCACAAATAACCAATGAATTTCTCTTGTGTGGTCTTCCAGTACAGACTGTAGATCAACACAAACAACTCCAAATTCTACCCCTCAAAAACAGAATCGTTTTTAACAAAGTTAAGTTTGTTCAGAGAATTCTGTCACACAATGCTCCACCTTACTTGTTATCACTGTTTACATATAATACTAAACATAGCCAGCGTTTAAAAAACTGTCTTCTTCCTAAACCCAGGATTGATCTGTACAAGAAAAGCCTTGCATACTCTGCAGTACAGCTCTGGAACACCCTCCCCTACCATTTAAAATCCATTGGTAATACTTCATCCTTTAACTCAAACCTGTTTCATTATTTACTTGCTTGTAATTATATGCCTCCATAAAATAATCAGCACTCTCTTAACACATGACTCGCCAACCATCAAGTACTAAAATGACATAGTTCGAAAAGTAACTTGTTAGATATTGTTATAAATTATTTTAATGTCTGTTAAAAAAACATATGTTAGAAGATCTATATTTACAATGTATTTTTGTTTATGTATGTATATGTCTGCGTATGTATGTGTGCGTGAGTGCTATTTTATTAGGTTAATTACTACTTCTCTTTTACTTTGAATGTAGTAGTTAAATCTTACACTCTTTTGATATGTTTTTTTTCTAATTTAATTTGTATATTTGTACTAAATCAAGTGTGTGGGAAGAATGAAAGATGGAGTGATGAAGGGCAGAATGTAAGATGGGCCTGTATGCCCAATTCTTTACCCTTGAAAAATAAAGATTATTCATTCATTCATTCATTCATTCATTCCCTCCTCTTGGGAGAGCCCTTGTCTAGAACACTGAGACAACCATTTCAACAACTTCACTTTTTTAGCAATAAACAGGGCTTCCTTTTCTTTATTGTAGCATATCAAAGTACTTCTCAAAATTTGTTATTTACCTTGTCCAGTTTACCTGTGTTCACATATACCAATGATATCAATATTATATTTATCCATATCATTCACAATCACTGCCTTCATGAAAACTTCTGAAGTTCCAGCATCAGAATTCTTTTCCTAATTTGAATACAGTCTTATACACTGACACTATCAGGCCTTTGGCCATCATCACAAGTGCCATTTACTCTGACATCAGTATGTATTTCTGGTCTGTAGGGGCTGGGAAATTCAACACTAGACCTTTGAAATCTTCCTGTATTAAGACCAGACCTACAAATTTGTCTTGTACAGGGTCCAGCATAAAGCATGGCTGGATTTAAAAACTGAAAATAAATAAGCGCTATACATGTTTTTGGTTTAAAAAAAAGTGAAATGAAACTCAGAAAAGTGGGTACTTTTATTATTACTGACAATATTATTTAGGTTTTGAAAATTACGCCGGTTAGATGACCGCCATTACATCTGATACATTCAGCCAGGCGTCTGGAAAATTCCTGCATAACACCATTTAACATGTTCAAAGGGATATTTTGAATGCAGTGTCGGATTTGATCTTTTGGTCTGCAAATGACTGTGGTCGACTAGCATACACCATGTTCTTGAGATACCTCCACAAAAAGAAGTCTGCGGCCAATAAATCCAGTGACTTTGGTGGCCAATGAATATCCCCAAATCTGAAATAAGATGATTGGGAAATGCTTGTCGCAGCATGGCCATGGACTGACGGGCTGTGTGGGGAGTTGCTCCATCTTGTTGAAATCATATTAGTCTCTTATTTCTATTGGCCAAGTCTGGAATGAAGTATTCAGTTAGAATCTACACATAAAGATCACTATTAACAGTAAGAGGATGCCAAGTGCCAAAGCGTTCCTAACAGCTGATAGCCGAATAAAGCAATTGCAGACTTCTTGAATTCAAACCTTTTAAAATAAGTTTCAATGGTGAATGCGTCATGTTGTGTTTGTCAAGAAGCCATTGTTAAAAATTACCGTTTGTCTGCTTCATCTCTGACATCATGTTTTTTTTTCACATATATTCAGTTTCTGTGCAGTAAGTCAGTTAAATCCAGCTAAGCTTTAAGCCGGACCCTGTAGCATGATCAGACCTTCAAATTCTTCATGTATTTAGACCAGACCTTCAAATTCTTCTTATGCATCAAATGTATCAGACCATCATAATCTTCTTGTATTAAGACCAGACCTTCAAATTCTTCTTGTATTAAGACCAGACCTTCAAATTCTTCTTTTACTAAGACCAGATCTTCAAATTCTTCTTGTATCAAGATCAGATCTTCAAACTCTTCTTGTATCAAGACCAGACCTTTAAATTCTTCTTTTACTAAGACCAGATCTTCAAATTCTTCTTGTATTAAGACCAGATCTTCAAATTCTTCTTGTATCAAGACCAGACCTTCAAATTCTTCTTTTACTAAGACCAGATCTTCAAATTCTTCTTTTACTAAGACCAGACCTTCAAATTCTTCTTTTACTAAGACCAGATCTTCAAATTCTTCTTTTACTAAGACCAGACCTTCAAATTCTTCTTTTACTAAGAGCAGATCTTCAAATTTTTCTTTTACTAAGACCAGACCTTCAAATTCTTCTTTTACTAAGACCAGACCTTCAAATTCTTCTTTTACTAAGACCAGATCTTCAAACTCTTCTTGTATCAAGATCAGATCTTCAAAATCTTCTTGTATCAAGACCAGTCCTTTAAATTCTTCTTTTACTAAGACCAGATCTTCAAATTCTTCTTTTACTAAGACCAGATCTTCAAATTCTTCTTGTATTAAGACCAGATCTTCAAACTCTTCTTGTATCAAGACCAGACCTTCAAATTCTTCTTTTACTAAGACCAGATCTTCAGACTAAGGAATTTTATAGGCAGGAAGAAGACCTTACTAACCTCTGTTTTATCCAGCCTAACCTGTGGCAAGTAATCATTCTCGAGACGGTCCAGCTTTTTCATGATATCTTCATAAACTCTTTTGTAGCGTTTCTGGTCGACTACTCTCACCTGTAAACACAACAGTGGATTGGCATGCGAAGAAAGAAACAAACTGATATAAAGAGATTTGCGACAAACGTGGACGTTGAGGTGAAAAAAGACATATATGGGAATGGGGTGAGGAAGTATGCCAGGTGATAATGTCTGTTTCCTTACTTGACAGGTGTGGGTTTGCTACCACCTGACAGGTGTAAAAAATGGGTACTACACACATTTGTGCTGAGGAAAGAAACTGTTTTCTGAAAACTGAGAACATTTATCTCATGAATAAGCATGCTAGATTACATAAAAAGTTTCTATGAAGTAAATGCAAACAGGATATCATGAGCAGGATAAGTCCTACAAACAGAAAACTTTTATTAAAGATAAAGAATAAATGCAAAAAGAAAATCCTGCAGGAACAAATGTCAAGTATAAAGGAAGAAATGTCAAGTACAGTGAAAAAATATGTGATGAAAGAGAGAGAATGAACAGCTAAGAGATGTTTTACAATGTCATATCTATCCATGGCATTTGTTGCATCTTTCTGCAAAAACACTTCATCAATGAAAGTACAGACAGTAATAAAAAGATAAGACACAAAAGAAAATACAGATACTAAATGAAAGAATCTTACATCCTTCCCGTGCCATTAAATGTTACATAGGGCTTGCTAGGTAGTTTGCCAAGTTTTCCTCTCCTCTGCGAAGTTTTCAACCTCATTAAGGGATTTTATGCCAACTAATTTGGCCTCTCTTAACAATGTCCTCTATAGAGTTTCACGTGGTCGATCTCTTTTTCTTTGGTCTATTGTGTTCCACTTGATAGCTTGTTTTAGGATTCTCTGACTGTTTCTCCTCATCATGTGACGGACATACGTCCGTCTCCTTTTCCTAATTACCCATGAGACTGGTTGTTGTTCGCTCATCTGCCTTATCTTTGTGTTGTTCTTGAATTCATTCTGCTTTATGCTGAGTATTTTCCTTAGGGATTTATTTTCAAAAGAGTCTAATTTGTTGTCTATTTCTTTGGCTGTTTTCCAGCTTTCACGTGCATAAATGAGGGTGAATATTACATTTGAATTGAACAGTCTTAACTTGGTTTTTGTGCTTATAACTTTTGAGTGCTATATGTTCTCAAGATTATTGAAGGTCGATGCTACTTTTGCAATTCTAACTTCCTTTCTGGTGTCACCATCCTGATCTATATAGTTGCCGAGGTATGCAAATTGGTGTACTTCAACAGTTGTTCCTTCTACATATATTTTTCCTTTTTTATTAATAGGAAGTTTCATTATTTTTGTTTCTTCCTTGTTAATTTCAAGTCCTATTTTGCTATGTAAAGTATAGACACTAATAAAAAGTATAGACATTAATAAAAGTATAGACACTAATAAAAGTATAGACACTATTAAAAGTATAAACACTAATGAAAATATCTTATCTTTACTAGAGGAAGAGAAAAACTTACTCCCGCTGTGAACAAAGAACTGACTGGCTTGTGGTCTGAGATCTTCAGCTGTGGATGTGAGTTGTACCTCACTTGCTGGACGCTGTCTCCCTTCCACAGGATCCTATCGCACCAGGCTGGCACTCGACTCTTCTCACTGTCAAAAATTTTATTTCAGAAGACGGCGCTATATGGTTCAAGACTTCATGAAGTGGACAAGTTGTTTTTAATCAGCATCATGTGAATAATTAAAAAGAACCATAACACTAACTACTGAAAGTGTGATAATACGTAGGAAACTGTCGAACTGCTTCTTTGTAAGTATCCAAGACTAAATGACCACTTCTAAGATACACAACAATTCAAAAACTGATTATATTCCCAAACTGAACAACCATGAAAGATAGCTAATTTTGGAACTAGTGGTCATCATATGAGTGGTTCTAGTTCCTCTCCAGGTTTATGTTAGTATTTCTAATGCCTCTCTAAGTGCATGTGGCAATTTCTAGTTCTTCTCCTGGCTTCTGTGAGCATTTCTAGTTCCTCTCATGGTTTATTTGGGGGGGGGGGGTTCCCCTGTCCCTTTTAAGTTTTATGTGGGTATTTCTAGTTCCTAGAAGTAGGTATCTAGTTCCTAGAAGTAGGTATCGTGTAGGTATCTAGATAACAAGGTGTTAGTCCCAATATTTTACTCTCTCTCTCTCTCTCCTCCCTGGTATATCATGTAGGTATCTAGATAACTAGGTGTTAGTCGCAATATTTTACTCTCTCTCTCTCTCTCTCTCTTTAGTTATTCTGCTGCTCATCTTTGGAATACCCTCCCATCCTATATAAAAAATATAAATTATACTCCTTGCTACAACTACAAGTTTCCCAATATCTATTTGATGTCGACTACATGCCTCCATGAATTATAAAACTTAAAAGTTATCTTAAGCTGGTCTTACAGACACCGAATACAATTAATTGTTTTCTGAATAGTACCGAAAATTTTGTTTAGTAGATAGTCATTTATAATGTATGTAGTTACTTCTGTACTGAGTGAATGTTTAAGAGCGAAATGTAAATGTTATATTTTATTTTATGTCTCTCAGCTTCAATGTTAGTTATGTTTGTTATATGAACAGCATATTTGTAGAATGTCTGGAATAGAGTGAAAGATGTATGATAAAGGGCAGAATGTCAGACGGGCCTGCGTGCCCAATTCTTAACCCTTTTGAAATAAAGATCAATCAATCAATCAATCCTCTCTAGGTTTATGTTGGTATTTCTAGTCCATTTCCAGGCTTATGTGCATATTTACAGTTCCCTTCTAGGTTTATTAGAGTATTCTAGTTTCTCTCAAGGTTTCTGGGTATTTATTTCAGGTTTATGCGGGTATATGCAGTTCCTCTCTAGATTTATGTTGGTATTTATAGTTCCTCTCAAGGTTAAATGGGGGGGTTTTGCAGTTCTATTCAAGGTTTGTGTGGGCATTTCTAGCTCCTCTCCAGTTTTGTGTATTTCCAGGTTTATTTCAATACTTCAAGTTCTTCGAGTTTATGTGGGTATTTCTCTGCAGATTTATTTGGGTATTTTTCAAAATCAGTCACTACGGATTATCACAGGTGCCATGAGGTCCACACCAATAGTAGAAATGCAGAAAATAGTTGGTGTTCAACCGCTAAAGGAACGTAGAGACACAAAGGTCATGACCATGGGAGAAAAATTCCTTAGCTCTGTAAGCCATCCCCTGAAGGAGAGATTCAATAACTTGGCATTAGGACGGCTTAAAAGAAGCAGCTTCATTCATCAGGCCAAGCGTATGCGTAAGCTGATACCTGACCTTCCAACTGTAGTCACTCCATTATCATCTGTACCAGAGCATACACCATGGAAAGAAGCAGATTATACACAAATAACTATTCAGACTGAAGTGAAAGGTGTGCAGAATGGTGAGATGCAGAGCAGTCTTGTAAGATCAACAGCCACACTTAGTGTTCTAGATGACAAATATCCATGTGACACCTGGATACGTGTGTATACAGATGGATCTGCACATAATGCCATAAAGAATGGTGGGGCAGGAGCATATATTGAATATCCAAACAACACCATTGACAAGATTTCCATACCCACTGGTAAATACTGCAACAACTTTGATGCAGAAGTTAGGGCAATTATTGCTGCAGTTGAAAAACTATCAGACTCCAGAATTGATACATGTCCTGTAGTAATTCTCACAGATGCAAGATCAGTACTGGAGGCTCTTCAGTGCAACAAACTACCAGTCCTTAAGGATGCCTTGTCAAAAATTGGCTTACAGCATGGAGTCACTTTGCAATGGATTCCCTCCCACTGTGGGATACCAGGCAATGAGAAAGCTGACCATCTGGCCAAAGAGGGCACTGAAATGGAGCAACCAGACATACCAGTCACCTATAATCAGAAGAAAAGCATGATAAAAACCTACAGGAAGCCACAAACACCACCACATGATGACTATCACATGCTAAACAGAAAGGAACAAGTCACCATCTTCCGTCTCCGAACAGGACACAGCTGACTCCGAAGTCATATGTATACAAAGTTTAAGGTTGGTACTACTAATCTATGTACATGTGCCCAGGTGCCCCAAACCGTGGAACATATCCTCCAGAACTGCATCAACTACGAGACACTGAGAAATAATTACTGGCCCAGTGAAACCACTAAAGAAGATAAGCTCTACGGTTCCATACATGAGTTACAAAAAACAGTGAAATTTATCCAAGAGACAGGACTGCAGATATAGACAGACAGTGCGAACGAAGAAGAAGAAGAAGATTTGGGTATTTCAAGTTATTCTTCAGGTTTATGTAGGTATTTCTAGCTTTTATCCATATTTATAAGGTATTTTCCTTTTCTTTGACATGACATGCTCCAAGTTAGCAATTCAAGTATGCCACTTCGTTACCGATGTCATCATGTGCACCAAGAGCTCTAAGACAGAAATTCACCACCACTGACTATATAACAGAATTTACTCTAACTGGTGCCAACTAAAGTAGTGTTGCGCCTTACTAAAACAGTTTCTTCTTATAAATTTCTTCTTGTTGTTGGTGTTCTAAAACCACCTAATTTTCTATATTATACACTGAGAAAATACAACAAGATACCCAGGCTTCCAACTCCACAGAATAATACAGATACAACAACTTAACATAACTTGGCAGTCTTCCAACCAAAACAAACTGGTCAACAATGAGAATTCCAACAAAGCCAATTGGTGTAGTTATATCTTCAGACAACACACATTTATTAATGGACAAAATGAGGGGTGAAATCATGATGATGGGAATGTAGCCATCAGGCTGAACAAAATTCACAGTAACAAATGCCCGGCGTGAGAGAACTCTACGCCATATGGGCAGAAACCTTACAAATGACCTTATACAAATAAAACCATACTTACAACGTTCCACCAAAAACCTCAGCCATCACAAGAATAACTAAATCATCCAACTAACTACCAACAAACTGCCACTGCTAGAAACTCTTTCTTAAAACGAGATTCCATCTACATCAAAACTACTGTTGTCTACAACAAACAAGTAAGGCTTCTGCTACAACAAACAAGTAAGGCTCTCTCCCTTTTACTAAATCGTGAGTGGTTTTTATACTATCCCTATCCACTCAGTTTTCTCCATGCTGCACGCTTTTCCCAAGACCCCCGCTCAATGGTCTCAACCAACCTACCTCTCAAACAAGGGTACTCACTCTATTAATTATTTCCTAAATACCAATCCTGGTTATAACCCCTAGCCTATACTGCTATAACTATAGCGGCTTGCAAGCAAGAACCATAACTGTCATAACGATTTGTTACCTGGTGTCATAGTTATCTGTCCCTGAATCAAATTTATAGGTTGGATCAAAGTTAGGAATGCCTTCTGTGAAGTCCTTGAAAACATCTGAGTTTCGTGCCTTCAACTGTCGGTAAAGCTGAAGATGCCAAGAATTATGAAAATGGTCATGTAAGTACAAGCAAATAATTTATGAATACATAAATCATAAAGATAAACAACATGTTTTTACATACAAACATACAGCAGAAACAATATGTGAATGAATGAAGAACAGTATTATATATGATAGCATCTAAACCACTGGTCACCAAAGTAGGCAGTATGGGGAAGGGGAGGGAACAGCTGGTGGCATCAGAATCAATATAGGTGTGCGTTTGTATACCTGCATGTATGGGGGCATTTAGGGATGTGGCCTGGGTAGCAAGGGGGTGGCAGCCTGGAAAAGTGTGGGAACCACTGGTTGAAATGCAGATACTGGTTCTAAGTGCCAGATATGATGTCTAAATACAAAGTATCTTACATCTTATATCCTTCCCGTGCATTTAAACGTCACATAGGGTTCACATAGTAGCTTGCAAAGATTTCCTGTTTTCGGCAAGCATTTCAAACTCATCAAGGGATTCCTACTAAACCGGCCTCTCTCAACTCATCCCATGCCATAGTCGCTATAACGATAATTTCCGGTTACTGAGTTGTGTGCCATAGTCATTATGGTGACAATTCATTTGTTTCAATAAAACAACTGGTGTAAAATTTAGATTGTACATATTTCATCCGCGTCTCCGGTGACACTTTTCAAAATGGTGAAAGAGTCCTTAGTTATGAGCGATGCCAAGCAAGAAAAAGGAAGAGAAACATTGAAATTTTTCAATTTGTGATGATGTAGATGGGGGTATGGATATGGCCTGTGACCACCCCACTGCTCTTGAATGTATCCCAAGTAGATCTAGACATATTAGATGACTGGAGAAGTAGTTAGGAGGTTATTTCAGACATTAATTTAGCGAGAATGCAACACAGAATTACAATACAAGATCGACAAGTAGATCTAGACATCTCAGATGGTAAGCAGCGCATATCTAGACCTAGCTGATGGTGAGCTGGGCACAATCATTGTCTAAAAACATCACATTACTTCTTCTTTCCTAAAAAACTTTGCATTTATGAAATTTTCATACATTTAGTTATATTTTGAAACATAATAAGTACACGGAAGTACATGTAAATACTGTTTTCCATTCCATTTTACAACTATACCCTCTAACATATCACGACCCGCGGTTTTTGTGTGGCACAGACGAGAATGTCTGCGGTTTTTTCTGGGCCCGGGAAGAGTTAACAATGTCCTCTTTAGAGTTTCACGTGGTCGACCTCTTTTTAATACAAAGTATGAATGCACCTAAATTCAAACTATGATGATATCCAAATATGAGACGTGATGGTATCTAGGCATGGGATAAGATGATATCCAAGCATGAGATGTTTTGGCAACTAGGCACGCGACATGATGACATCCAAGCATGGGATGTGATAATGTCAGGGCATGGGATGTGATAATGTCTGGGCATGGGATATGATGATATCCAAGCATGGGATGTGATAATGTCTAGGCATGGGATATAATGACATCCAAGCATGGGATGTGATAATGTCTAGGCATGGGATATGATGACATCCTAGCATGGGATGTGATAATGTCCAGGCATTGGATATGATGGCATCCAAGCATGGGATGTGATAATGTTTAGGCATGGGATGTGATGACATCCAAGCATGGGATGTGATAATGTTTAGGCATGGGATATGATGATATCCAAGCATGGGATATGATAATGTCTAGGCATGAAGTACAATGACATCTAAGCAGTGTCAATGAATGAGACACATTGGTTGCATGAACATGCCAGGTTACTAAATAAACTAGTGTCTGTGAAATATAAGAATGAAATATGATTGTGTCAATGTACCAGATATGACAATGTCTTTTTAAAGGCAACAGGAAAAAAATAAAGCAAAAAAAAAGGAAAAAAAAATGAATTCATAAATACTATGTTCAACAGTCATTAGCTCATCAGGTGCTATGTCAATAGAAAGAAATTGTTCTTGATTTTGTGTGCGTCTTGATGTTTATAATCAAATCAACTGGTTTTTTATCTCCAACATCATTCAGATATTTGTCTTTTAATCTCCCGATCTTCTCTGATGTGTGGGAAGAATGAAAGATGGAGTGATGAAGGGCAGAATGTAAGATGGGCCTGCGTGCCCAATTCTTTACCCTTGAAAAATAAAGATTATTCATTCATTCATTCTTTTTTCCCTCCAATGAGATTTTCAGTGGCTTTAGGTTCTATAACCTGTGTCTCCTCACAACATATCCAAAGAATTTTGAATGTTTTCCTTGACGCTAAACAGAAGGAACACTTCTATAGTCAAAAGTAAAAAAAAAAAACAGACAGAGATCGTGTATCAAATAAAAGATGCAGTCACCCATCAACTTCCTGTAAAGGGCATTAATGAATTTACGAGAATGAATTAGTTTTTCAGAGTTAGATGACTTGTTTTAAAACAATGGTTTTTTTTTTTTTTGCTACTCTACCTACCCTCTTCCATGTCATTCATTCATTTACATGTCCCTGGAACTTTGCCTCTCTATCAGCTCTTCTGTAGGCCTCACGGTTGTGAGCATGATGGCCTGCAGATGATGCATCCATCTGTAAATCATCAACGATGTCTTGCATTCATCTTAGCCTTGATCTTCTCTTTCTTTTTCCCATTATGTATCCTTCCAAGACGATCTTCTCTAAATTATCGTGATGTTTAACGTGTCCAAAACACTTCAGTTTTCTTTGTTTAATCCTCTTAACTAGCCAGCCTTCTTCAATATTAAGTTCTTGTAGTATGGATATATTTGTTCTTTTTTGTGTCCATGATATTTGAAGAAATCTTCTGTAGCGTTTACATTCAAAGGCATTTATGTGTTTCTCAGCTGTTAAGTGTTCAGGTCACACAAGCATATGTTGCAATGGGAAAGATGCATGCCCTTAAAAATCTTATCTTTGTAGTTCTGTCTGTTCCTCTCCACAGATTCTTTAGTTGTTTTACTTTCTGAAGAGCGATAGATGTCCTCCTTTTAATTTCCCTCATTGTATCTTCATTATTAGTTAGCAGTGATCCAATATATTCAAAACTCTCCACTTCTTCCAGTTTTTCCTCATTGATACATATATCAGATGCCTTGTTTGTTTTGTCAGTAGTCATCAATTTAGTTTTCTTTGCATTAAGATAGAGGATTTGTTCTTCGCTGTTCTTACGGACTGACATAATTAGTTTTTCCAATCCTTTTTGTGCTGTGGACAGTAATACTGTGTCATCAGCACATCTAATCTCTGGTACTTCATAACCTCCAATTGTTATGGCATCATAATATTCTTCATGTATAATTTGTAAATATTATCTTATTATCTATTGCTGAATTAACGCAGCACCTGATCGCCTTCAAGCATCCTCTTGTACAGGCCCTTCCTAATGCACATCTTGACATCATCTAACGGCAAATCAATGCGGTAGTTCAGGTCACCAATCCAAAATATGATGCTGTGAAGAAATCCAATGCAAATCAACATTAACTTAACACAAATCAACATTAACCTGACACAAATCAACATTAGCTTGACATAAATCAATATCAATCTAACACAAATTAACATTAGCCTAAAATCAAGTCAACATTAGCCTGACATTAATCAACATCAAATAACATAAATTAATATAAATAAAAATTAGCCTAATATAAATCCAAGATTAGCTTAACATAAACCAACATTTGCATAATATAAACATAATATTAGCATATCAAACCAGCATAAGATAAAACAATATCAAGTTAATATTTAGTCTCATTCAAAGATCAATTCTTGTATTCATTAAGTTTTGAACTGATAGGGACAGTCACTTTTGTGTTATCCTTAATATTTCTAATCTGGCCGGTTGCTTTTCTTTCCTCTTGCCACTTGGTTGGCCTTTTCAGATAAAATTCTGTTGCTCCCTCACCTTCTTTATCTCTTGAGTTTTCCACTGATTTCAATATCTAAATGAATCCTAAAGGAAAAATGTGTAGAAGAAAGATGGAATAATTTTATCAGAGTTAGCATGTCACAGAGGTTACAGATGTAATGTCATCTGGGTCAGTGCAGTCAAAGCTCTCATCAGAAATGACATGTCATCTGGATCAGTGAATCAAGGCTGAAGATCTCACCAGAAATGATATGTCACTGGGACCAGCAAAAAAACAAAACCTGGTAAAGACCTCATAATGGATGTCATGTCATTTGGATCAGTGAATCAAATCTGAAGATCTCATTAGAAATGACATGTCATCTAGATCAGCCACTTGAAGGTAGCATAAACTTAATTCTATCTCCAAGGTGCTGCTGTAAACACAGGTGCCATAACACAACAGAAATCTATGTCCTGTGGTATATGCATGCCGCAGGAGTGTTAAGTGTCAAGTGTTACTGCCTTCACATTTCTAGGCCACTACAGCATTTGAGACAGGGATGCTAGCACCTGTCCTCACTGCCTTTGTTTTTTTTCTAGGGAGATCCCAGTAACCCCCTCTCCTCCACCAGTCAGTCTGAAACAATTCCACCCTAGCACAAAATCAAACCAGAGACCTGAACAGCAGGCGAGTGCACTGACCACTACATTACTGCAGCACCATGACACAACAGACTAACCAATATCAACAGGCTTGGTGTCGTGATGGAGCCTGTTAAGAAACCTACTTCTTCAGTCTGTTCTGCCTCTTAAATATATTATCTCTCTAAAAAGGTAAGGCAGATCACAGGACACTCATGGCTGTCAGTGCATGAGGGGGGAAAACAAGTTTTCACATAAAAATCGGTGACATGGAGTACATCACAGATGAAACAACCTGTGAACAAGAACAGAAA
This sequence comes from Achatina immaculata, assembly GCA_009760885.1. Classification (NCBI taxonomy): domain Eukaryota; kingdom Metazoa; phylum Mollusca; class Gastropoda; order Stylommatophora; family Achatinidae; genus Lissachatina; species Lissachatina immaculata. Next base: position 9,149,407 of record CM019711.1, read on the forward strand.
TGATCCATTCTGGATAGTTAAGAAATCAACTGAAACCAAATTTTAATGAGAACTGTCACCCTTTTTTTAATGCATCAGCATAAATAAACATATAAAATAAACATATAAAACACTGGTCTGAAACTAAATGCATCATTTCAAATCCAAATTTGTTAATCATTCACTCACTCGTGCTCCAAGATCTCCAGTGGTGGCTCAAACTGTTTGAATCTTGTCTTGGTCATTATGTCACGATAGTCCTGGAAGAATTGATCTAAAAGTTATTATTATTCCTTAGGTGATATCATGGAAAAGACGCTGGCGATGGTTGGGACATGTGCTCCGAATGACTGACAACTCACTACCATAAAAAGCACTAAGATGGACACCACAGGGGAACAGAAGTATCATGGAAATGATGGGAAATTCATGAACATGGAAAGAAACTCATGAATTTAGTGATCAGTAAAAATCAGTACATCCCTTCAATCAGAAACTGAAATTCTACCGTAACATACATTTTCACCTTGTTAAAACCGCATTAACTGTTTTACTCTTTCAAGACGATTTTGAAGTAAGCTGATGTCAGTTGTTTTAATCTTACAAGATGGTTTTAAAAGAGGATGCTAGCTGTTTTAATCTTCTTACACGATGATTCTGAAGTAGGCAGATGTTCTATCTATCCAGTGCCATGCCGGCAGGTGTCGGCAATCACACTTTCCCACAATTCCCTATTCCGGGTGTTAATTATGAGCTGGACTGATGTTCTCTCTCCATGCCAATTCATCTATCACTTTCTCTCTTTGTCTGCCTTGGTCTCTTTTGCCCTCTATCACTCATGTTGTTAAATAAATATGCCAATCCACCTGCCCTCATGACGTGTCTTATGAATCTGGATTGTCTCCTCCTGAATTTTGTTACTACTTGTATCTCTTCTTCTGCCTTCTTTCAGGACCTCTTCATTTGATCTCTTCACTGTCTATGATATCTTCAGCATTCTTCTAAGCAACCACATTTCCCTGGCCTCCATGCAGCACTGTACTTCCCTGGTGACTGTCCATGTTTCACATCCATAAAAAACAGAACTGGTTCAATGTAATCGATATTAGTTCTCTGTAAAAAATTGCTGAACATAATTCTACTGATTTGTCTAGGCCAGTGTACCCTGGTACAAGTCTGCAGTGAGACTATAACCTGACAAGTGAAGTAAGTATTGATGTGTACCCCTTGAAGATGAAGCCTCAAGAGAAACTTGCCTCTCAAATCTACCTCCAGTAAGGAAGCCATTGTGGCACCCCTTCTGTCATGGTTTCCCTATAACATCAATGGTGAACACCTTCCAATCAATATCCATATGGAAATGTTACACAAACAAAAATCCAACAATAACTTCTCTGTGAAACTATACTGTTAGAAGAAATGGGAGGTGGGGTCTCTAAAGATGCTGTTTGTTTATAATCAGGGTAATCAGCGATTTATAACTGACATGCTGGTGTCAGGGTTGGCAAACCATGACTGACCAAGAACCTATCCCACCTCTCCATTGGTACTCCCAGTAACAGACTTAGCCTGGCTACTGGGGCAGGGATCGTCATAGTCCTCATGGCAGTGAAGTCTGCTAAAGAAGTACTGCATGCCCCTGCTTTTTAGCTGCACTCTGGGACTGAAAAAAAAAAAAAAAACAGCCGTCATAACCTTCTCCAACACACGACATGATGCTGTGCCTCAAAACCTTCATAGCAGTGGCTGTAAAGAACATCAGCTCGCAGCTCCATGGAGATATAAGACAAGACAAGAAAGAATGAAGAAACATGATGTTACGCCGACAAGCATCCAACATTAAATTCCCCATTAAACATTATGTGAGAATGAATAAACATATTATGTCAACAAACACTCAACATTAAGCTATGAGAAAAATAAAGAAACAAATGAAGTTGTATGTGAGAATGAAGAAACATGTTACAGAAACAAATATCTAATATTAAATTGACCATGAAACTTTATGTGAGAATGAATAAACATTTGCAAATACCAACAAACATCCAATATTAAATTCTCCATTAAATAATATGTGTAAATGAAAAAAAAAAAAAACACGACCTTACACCAACAAACATCCAACATTACATTCTCCACGAATCTATACATAAGAATAAAGAAGCAAAGATTATAAATATATGGAGCGTGAAGGCAACTTACAGAATTGCGCCTCTCAAACTCATCCTGATGGGCCGCTAGATGTGAATTAACAAAGCACAACGAAGTGCTGTGAAGGGTGAACCTGACAGATACTCCACCTTTGTTACCCTGGCAACGACAAAAAAGGGTAACTGATATAACAGATGCTTAATTAATTTTTTTTTTTTTAAATGTACCCATGAGTTGTTTGTTCATTCACTCATTATGTGCTGTGCCCCCCCATAGATGCTGCAGAACATGTTTTTCCTTCCATTTCTGTGTAGTTCTCGATATCTCTAATCAGATTGGTTGCTTTTCTTTTCCTGTACAAGTGAACAAAAACATAGTTAGCCCTGATGCCATGGTGGCACCTAGCCCTGATGCCATGGTGGCACCTAAGGGATATTGTGCCAGTGCCCATATTTTACTTGACCTGTCAACACACTATAGGGTTATGAGGTCAGCATCATGCCTGGCCACCTTTCTTTCCCACCCCTCACAAAGAAAAAAAAAAGAAAGTCAAATACCCATTTCTACAGCTTCTCTTCTTATTTATTTTCCTAAGGAGTTAGGGTGTTTCCAAAGCCTCTTCTTGTTACATGTCCAAAGGATGTTAATTGACTTTATTTTTTTTTTAAAATTAGATTGATATAACAATTCTTGTTACGTGTCCAAAGGATATTATTTGGCCATTAAAAAAAAAAAAAATAGACTGATACAGAAAAACAGGCAGAATTATCAGGAAAAAAACTGCTTACAAAGCACTTTCGATATGATAAAACAGTAAATAAAATGACTGAATATCAAACTCCCACCTCTAATTTGCCAACCTAACACCACACTGACTTGTTCAAGAAACATCACTTTCAAAGCTAATTCTAGCTGCTTTACTGTGCACAACTCTTACTGTTTGCAGCTATGACTAAATCGTATCTAATTTGGCTGATGAACATACAATTTTGTTAAAAGAAGAAGAATAACTGGACATTTACATAGAATCTCCTCTTCTCATAGAAGAACAAACTCAGAATTACAATTTCATTTACTTATAAAACACTTTAGAAATCTCTACACACATTCATGAAATAAAAGACACATGATGCAAACACATATATAAAATATATACATATATATATATAAAATCAGCTACATACAATCTATATCATCGAAAAAAAAAAGAATATCGAATGAAAAGAACTAACTAAGATTCCCATAATTCCTGTTGGTACTGAATCTGAGTCAATATAATTGATATATTTGACATATTTCTCCTGGATGTAAACTATCAGCATGACTCCAACCAGGCGAACTGATTTGACCTGAGACAGAAAAACAAATACATTTTCAGTTAAAAAAATTAAGTCCAACGCAATATAAAATTAGCAACAAATTTAGTTCAGTGCAGTACAAAATGACAACAGATCTAGCTTAAAGCAATACAAAATTAGCAACAAATTTAGCTCAATGCAGTACAAAATGATAACAAATTTAACTCAGAGCCGTTTAAAACTAGTAGCAAATTTTAACTAAAAAGAAGTATGAAATTTGCAATAAATTTAGTTTTGATCAGTACAAAAACTGTAATATATTTAATTTAAAGTATACTCATGGAAAAAAAGTAAGTGTGCAGTGGTGTCAAGCACACCAATCATGCTGTCATGAGTGAAATGAAATCAAATTTGGCACGAAGTTTTGTCCGAGTGTTGTCCACTTTCCCGTGCTGCACGAAATTGATCGCACTATTCATGGGGAGATAATCACAGCTCCAGTGAAATCACGTGCAGTGATCCATGATTGGTTACTGACCACGGATAAAATGAGAGTAAGTGTGTAATTCTGTTCTCAGAGATTTCTTCACATAATCTTTGAAGAAAGGAGTAGTGGAATTCCAATATAAACATCTTTTTTCATCATGCCAAGATTGAATGAGCATCAGTGAGTAATGGCTGTTGGGATGTTAATCGCTGGATGAACAGTAACAGCAGTATCTCAACATTTTAATGTTCACAGAAATACTATATTACAGCTTCAAAGTCATTTTAACCAAAACGGTTCCATTGCTGACCACCATAGAAGCGGTAGACCATGAGTTATCACCCTTGCACAACTCAGCTACATCCACCTCATGCACCTACGTAACAGGTTTCTCCAGGCAACATAGACTGCCAGCAACATTCCAGGTTTAAGACATGTGTCGGGCAGGACAGTGTGGAACAGACTCAGAGAGGTAAATTTCTTATCTCATAGGCCTGCAGTTAGACCAATCTGACAGTTCGCCACAGACAAACCCGCTTGACCTGGGCCAGGCACCACGTAGCATGGCGCTATCATCAATGGAGATGGATCCTATTCACTGATGAGTCTAGATTCTGTCTGCAAGGTCATGATGGGTGTGCTTTAGCATACAGGCGAAGAGAAGAGCTCTTTGTGAATAACTGTGTGCTAGAGGTGGATAGGAAGAGAGGAGGCTGTGTAATAGTTTGGGAAGGAATTCCTATGCTGGCCGAACAAACCCAGTCTTCCTCAATGGCAACCTTACATGTTTATGATACGGACGAAATCGTTACATGCCATGTAATGCCTTTTCTGGATGCTAATGGACAAGGTATGATATAGCAGCAGGATAACGCTCGTCCACATGTTACACGTGTGGTCAAGGACCACTTTCAACAGCATCAGATTACTGCCTTCCCATGGCTAGCAGTTTCACCTGACCTGTCACTTATTGAGCACATGTGGGATGAACTGGACCACAGGTTGCGAAGATGACACAATCGTCCTGGAAACCACCAAGAATTAGCCAAAGCACTGCAAGAACAGAATGACATGCCTCAACAACTGGTTCGGTGAGAAGGCGGTGTCAAGCAGTGATAATTGCTTGAGGAGGACACACATGATAGTCAGTAGAGATGTTCCATTTATTAAGGAGTTCAGAATCAGTAGAAATGTTCTATTTATAGGGGCACTGGGAGTCACACAGATGCTTAAAACGGTGAGGTCAAAAGCTTAGTGTACCAATGATACAATCCAGTACACAACCGTCTGCGTCTACAGCAATTTTCCCTAGACACCGCAAAAAATATAATCAGCTATAAAAAAGAAACAAAACAATATGGGGAGCAGTACAGCAATTTTCACTAGACACAAAAAATATAATCAGCCATAAAAAAAGAAACAAAACAACATGGGGAGCAGTACTGACCCTTCTGTACTTGGCCTTTGGGTGGAGGTGGGCTTCTACTGCTTCTTGCCACTCAGCTTCTTTTGGAGAGTCAGTGAAAATGAAAGCTTCTTTACTGAGGTCCAGCTCTTGGAAGCTGAACAAAGAAACAAATGGAAGCAAGAGGTAATACAAATGTTAATGAAACCTGAGTCTAAAGCAGCTGATACAACTGCAGTCCATCCATCTGCCCATGCAGTTGGATGTTGATTGATCATCGAGCAATTAGAATACATGTTAGTGTCTTACGGGGCAGTGGCATACTCCTCACAATCCACATCCAGTCTTCATATGATGCCCCTCTTGCATTGCATCTTGTCCATACCGGCATCTACAGTTCTTTGACCCATTGTTATTGGTGATGATGATGATGCCAAATCATTTATCCTGGTCTGATACTAAAATATGACAGAGGCATGTCATTTCCAATTCATTTCAGACCAAACCGTTGTATCATTTTTTTTTTTAAACATCCTGTATTACCAAATCATGAATTTATATTTTTGTTCTTTCTCTGTCTTTCTGACTACCATGAGGGTTTTCCACAAACAACTGTCCTTTGCCTTTTTTTTTTTTTTTCCCCACCCTTGCCTATGTGAGCCCTCTCTTGCTCAAACATCCTCTCTGTTGTTCTTCTCCATGTCTCCTTTGGTCTACCCTTACTCCTGCTGCCCTGTGGTGTCCATCTGGTAGTGAGTTATCTGAAACACATGTCCCAACTGTCACTAACATCTTTCCTCAATAATCGCTGTCAGCGACTTCATGTGCATTTCTGCCAACAAGGTGTTATTTCTTGTGATGTTTGGCCAAAATACTTGTCTAATTCTTTGTAAACATTTAGTATGGAGAGAATTCACCTTGCTTTCTATAGTTTTGGTAATTTTCCAGCATTAACTTCCTAAACTTGTAATTGTACTTGTATGAACTCCCTGTAACTGCGAGCTGTTGTTCTTTGCAGCTGATGCTGTAGAGGTGTTGAGACGCAGCATTGTACTGGCATGGGACCGGGTTATGGCGGCTACTTTTTCAGTCCCTGAGTACAGCTAAAAAGCAGGGGATGTGCAATGCTTCTTTAGCAGACTCCACCACTACTGAGACTATGGAGATCACTGTCCCGTTAGCCAGGCTAGGCCTGTTACTGGAGGTACCACAGAGAGGTGAGACAGGGTCTTGGTCAGCTATGGGTCGCTAACCCTGACGCTGGCATATCAGTTATGGGTCACTGATTGCTTCAACGGGCAACATCACCCTCTAACTTCCTAAAGTAATACACTTAGGAGATTACTCTTAAATATCCTGATATTTGTTTCATGCTCAGCTTCTTTTGGATTCCCCTCACATTCCACAGGGTACATTTTTTTTTTTATTACCAACCCAATATAACTGGACACACATCAAACTCCACCACCTACCTTGCACATGGATCCTAGTCAAGACCAACCATTCACATTCTAAATGCTTTTATTATAAGAAAGTATTACCAACCCAATAGCATAGATGTCTGGTGGGTCATCATCCACCACCATCCACTTATGTAAAGACTCTTGTGGAGACCGGCCATTCACGTTCCAAGTTCCACAGAACACTCTGGAAGAAAATAAACAGACATGCATGCCGAAATGTTCTCTTCAAAAAAATCATTCATTCATTCATTTGCATGTCCCTTGTGGAACTTTGCCTCCCTAACAGCTCTCCTGTAGGCATCTCGGTTGTGAGCAAGATGGCCTGCTGCTGATGCATCCATTTGCAGATCATCAACGATGTCTTGCAGCCATCTTCGCCTTGGTCTTCCTCTCTTTCTTTTCCCCATTATGTACCCTTCCAAGACGGTCTTCTCTAGATTATCATGACATTTAATGTGCCCAAAATATTTAAGTTTTCTCTCTTTGATCCTCTTTACCAGCCAGGCTTCTTCAATATTAACTTCTTGTAGTATGGATATATTTGTTCTTTTTTTGTGTCCATGATATTTGATGGACTCTTCTGTAGCATTTACACTGAAAGGCATTTATGTGTTTCTCAGCTGTTTTGTTAAGTGTCCAGGTCTCACGGGCATATGTTGCGATGGGAAAGATGCATGCCCTTAAAAATCTTATTTTTGTAGTTCTGTCTGTTCCTCTCCACAGATTCGATTCTTTAGTTGTTTTACTTTCTGAAGACCTTGTAGTTCTGTCTGTTCCTCTCCACAGATTCGATTCTTTAGTTGTTTTACTTTCTGAAGACCAACAGATGTCCTCCTTTTAATTTCCCTCATTGTATCTCCATTATTAGTTAGCAGTGATCCAAGATATTCAAAACTCTTCACTTCTTCCAGTTCAAAATACGGTGAAGAAAAATCTGAGAAAAAAAAAAAAAAGAGTACAAAATGTTAAACTGACATGCCATAAAGAGAACAAAATACAGTGACAAAAGCTGATACACTGAAAAGGAATAGGAGATGGAATGAGAAGCCGATAAAACCACAAAGAGAACAAAAGACAGTGTTAAAAGCTGATATACCAAAAGGGATTGGAGATGGTATGAGAAGCTGACAAAACCAAAGACAGTGTTAAAAGATGATATACCAAAAGGGAATGGAGATGGTATGAGAAACTGATAAGCCACAAGAGAACAGAAGACAGTATAAAAGCTGAAATACTTTTTTAAAAAAGGCATAGGAGATGGCAAGAGAACACACACGCAAACATAAAAAAAAACAGAAGACGGTGTGACAATATGAAAATAAAAGATGGTACGAGAAACCAAAATATCCAAAACTGAACAGAAGGAAACATTAGAAACATTTCTGTTTAGCAGTGGTTCCCAACCTTTTTAGCGCCCAAATATCATTTTTACAACTACATATAAACTGCAGACCACCATCTTGTACACATTTTCACAGTACCCTACACCCGTAACCTCTTCAATCAATAGATGACACTAATACCACAGTGATAATCCAGCCACAGACCATCTATCAGATGTACCACTTGTGATCCCCTGAACACAGCCTGGGAACCACTGCTGCATAAACATGCCTATTACTGGCATATTCTTCTTCGAACACTTTCAGACATCAACTTGGATATCTCTGAAGAATTCTGCCATTTGTCCCAGGGCTGTCAAGATCACCATTCAGCTTGTCATGAATTTAGTGCAGGTGGTGATCAAAACCACTCTCACCTCTTCAAGCGAAGGGCAGTCCTGTAACAGGTCATTCTGTCGTCATTTTGTCAGTACCGCAGATGCATTCACAAACTGCGCCCATCTTGAGCCTGCTAAACAAGTCCTGTCTCAATCTGTCATGGCCTGTTCTGAACTGGCATATTAACTTACACTTCAATTACAACAAAATAAAATTTGGACACTTATAAACGGTGTGCAGTATACAAAAAAAAAAAAGAAATCTGGACACTTATAAAAGGTGTGCACTATAAAAAAAAAAAAGAAATTTGGACACTTATAAAAGGTGTGCAGTATACAAAAAAAAAAAACAAAAAAAAAAAACAATAATTAAGCCTCAAAATGAACACATGACTCACTTATAATTCCTCAGGTCAGTAAACTCATCCTCCCTCTCAGTTAAAAACTGGCGGACAAACATCTCCCGACTAGATGCTGGTTTAAACTCAGTGCCCCAAGATATGCCTAGCTGTTTCTGTACAGAATCCATGGACCCTGTGAACTCCTCATAGCTGATCAGAAGTTGAAGATGAGGTTAGCAATGTAAAGGCAATGATGATAATGATAAATAAAGGAGTGAAGGCATAGCTACTTTCAAAGGAAATGGATTTTACTGAACTGTGACTTGGCTACCTTCATGAGAAACACTGCCACTGGAGTTACCATCATTTGTACACGCTTTTCTTTCCTGTCTCCCCCATTTCCTCACTTCCTTTCCTCTTTCCTCCATGTCCCCTACCACAACTCCCTTCTCCTCTCTTCTAGAAGTGAAGAGATGCAGTCTGATGTAGCATTCAGCAACCCATACCAGGCATGCTTGCATTAGGGTTCATGAATCCCACCTCTCCAATGGTAACCCCATTAGCAGACCTGGGTTGGCTAACGGGGCAGAGATTGCTAAGGTTCCCATTGTCGTGGAGTCTGCTAAATATACATCACACTCCCCCTATTTAAGCCACGCTCCAAATCTTAAAAAAAAAAAAAATAGCTGCTTTAATCCACTCCCCATCTGACAAAGCGCTGTGCCTCAATAACTTCCCTGCATCAGCTACAAAAGAATGTCCTGCCTGCAGCTTCAGGTAGACAGGGCAACAACTACCACTTCTTTTCCTCCCTCTCTCCTTCTCATTTCTCTTCTTTTCTCACTCTCCACTTACTGGTCATGTCTCTGCACCAAATATTTTTTTTTAATATATATTTAAAAAAACATCTATATAATTTTATTTAAATCTAGAAGGGTCACAAGGAGTAAAATATATTTATTTTCTTTTCTTTTCCCATTATTTTTATTCACCGTTTTTAAGCTGCATTTAAAGCACTAATTTCTTATGACTGTTTAATAAGGATAATGAAGATAAGAAGGGATATGACTGTTTAATAAGGATGATGAAGATAAGAAGGGCTATGATTAATAAGGATGATGAAGATAATAAAGGATATGACTGTTTAATAAGGATGATGAAGATAAGAAGGGATATGAAGATGATAATGATAACGAGCAACTTTCCCATGAGATGGCATAGGATGACTGATGATGATGGACAACTTTCTTAAGGGAAATGGCATAGGAAGATGATGATGTTGAATAGCCTTCCTTGGGCTGATGCACATGATGATAATAATGATAACGAGCAACTTTCCCACGGCAAATGGCATAGGATTAATGACGATAGACAACTTTCTTGGGGGAAATGGCACAGGATGATAATGATGACAATAAGCAACTTTTCCATGGGAAATAGCATAGGATAATGATGATGATGATGAAGCATAAACTCACTTATTCACAATCTTATCCAGAGAATCTCTACTGGAACTCTTGTGCGAAGGCTGTAACGGAGAACTATGGAAAGACATGTCCTGGGATGAAGAGGTCATACCACCAACATCATACCATGTGGATTGCCCAAAACCTGCATGAACGCAGCAGGATACAAGAACAATAAGCAACCACAATCATTTTCTTGCATTGTTCACTCGGTCCACGAACATTATCATGACAGATGCACAAGTTCATACCTTTGTTGTTGCACTGTAAGTAAAATTGCTTGTATGAAATCATCGAAAAAATTTCATGCTTCCTGTAAAAATTTCAGCTTGACCATGAAAAACCAATTCATATTAAATAATAACACTTCATACATTTTATGAAATATCTGTGTTTAAAAGAATTGGTATGATATTACAAATAATACCATATTTCACATAAGATGCACAGGTGCATATATAATTTGGCAAAGTGCATTTTGGGAAAAAAAACTAAAAACCCCGCATTTTCCACTGTAAATGTAGTATGACATTTGGGCACCTTATTTCAGACTTGGCTCATGGTGAATGTTACCGGCTAACCGCAGTTTTTTTTAAATATAAATTATGGCTGTGGTTTCAGCATAAAACTATTCATTATCTTAACAAATTTACCACAGGATTTTATTTTTTTTTAAAAAAAAAAAAGGTAAGAACTTCCTTCCATATTCTTGACCTGGTATAAATTTTTACAAATAGGAAACAAAGAAGCTTTCATGGATAAGATAAGTTCATTAATACACTGTTCTTTCGTGGCTAGACGGCTGCTTGTCCTAACCAGAATCCGTGGCTCAAGTCCCAGATAATTCTCTTGTGATTTTGACTCCTCTTATATCTATAAGTATCTATAACCTATGATTTATTCGAGGTCTGCTCATACAACACTGTGTTTGTTACATAAGATTGGGCTGGGAATTTTAACCATTTTATAAAGGCTTCGTTAACATTACTATTTTACCACTGAAAACCCATATGCTGTTACATGTGAGGTTGACAATGATGCCAATTGTTGCATGTGTAAGATGTTAGCACCAGAGCAGCAATGGCTGTGATATATGTACAGCATCATGGTCAATGGTGGAGATGGGGGGTGTGTGTGTTACCATCTTACACAATTCCTTTTGCAGTCCTGTCCAGAAGCACAGGCAAGAGCCAAGATGAATGGAAGTGACAGCTGGTCTGGGAAGAACCCATAATCTTCTGAGCTGTAACCGAAATCAATCATGCCACTTTTGCCCGCCCCCCCTCCCCCCCAATGGAAAAAGCAGTATGAAAATTAAAAGACTGGACTAACCTGTAGCTTGGATACCAGAGTTTGCCTGCTGCAGGGTCAGTGGATCAAATATATCTTCAGCAAATGGGTTACTTTCTGCTGGGACACTTGGGACAAGCTCATCAAATTCTTGTGAGCATTCCTTTCTGTATTTGTCCAGCCAGCTAAAACTGTGCTTATCAGCTGCTGAAGTCCAGGCTTGTTCTGAGAATCAACAAAGTAAAACTTGCTATTTTGTTGTTGTTGTTTTTTTTTTCTGATCTTCCAATGATTATGAATTTACTTCTTTGAAGTTGATGTCTTTAATAAATGTTAAAGGGTTATCGTCACTGCATGTTCCCCTGGGAACAACTGTGTTAAGAGCACACTTATCTTAACACAGTGTTTGTGAGACAGGGAACATAGATCTGTTTGCTTAAAAACTCTGACCTACCTCTGTAGCCCAGAAACTTGTAGCAATCAACACTAATTGTAATTGTAATTGTTATTTTTGCAAAATGTAATGTCAGGTTGGTGGACGGATGGGGACATGGAGATCTCTGGCGGGGATGAGGGAAGTCTGGTGTGAAACCAATGAATCCAGGACGTGACAAGCCTATGGGTCTTTACAACAATGGCTATCAGAATGATGTAAACAAAACAAAGCCAGTAGACTATAGGTGGCGGGGAATGGATATCGTTGAAGCACTCATCAGATTCCTCATCTCAGAGTCGGATTGTCTTTGTGGAACTGTCTCAAACCATCTGACATGGAGAAGGGGTTTAAGTACAGCCACCAGAGGCTGGAAAACAAAGTTTTGGCCAGGCCAGCCACACTGTCTTCATGGCAGTCCGAGCAAGACCACAGTCTGCCCTAGCAAGGAAAGGTGCTGAAGTCGGAGTTACCCAGCCAAAAGGCGCATCGCAAAAATCAGGGTAACACGCATTATCGCTAATGAAATGTCTATATCTACAGTTTTCAAACATGGTGCTCGCCCTGTGAAGACTAACCAGGCAGGTGCAGTGCCGGGCCCCCTGCCTCGAAAGGGTCCACCCAATGCTACTGGAGGTCCTCTCAGTTCGTCTTGTGGAGTCAGGAGACATGAGAGTAGAGCTACTGGCCAAAAAATACAACAGAAGAAAACAGCCAAAAAGCAAGAACTTAAAATAATGCAGTGGAATGCTGAGGGTGTCAGCAGTGTTAGAGATGGCTATAGCAAAAAGGTTGAACTAGAGAACATACTTTTTGCAGAGCAGGTAAGTATATGCTGCATACAGGAGACACACCTAACCAAAGATGCCGCCTTTAAAATCAGAGGCTACCAGTGTTTTAGATCAGACCGACAGGACAGAAGAAAAGGAGGAGTACTCACACTTGTTAAGAATAACATCAGCGCATGTCAGGTGGGAGTGTACATGGAAGGAGCCGAATACCAGATGATCCATCTAAAAAGTAGTAATACAGATTTCCACCTCCTTAACTATTACTGTCCTAATGACCGCCCACTTGCTTTAGGAACAATCCCACACAAAGAGAGACTGATGGTCTGTGGTGATTTTAACAGTCATTCCCAGAGCTGGGGCTATGACCACATAGACAAGAGAGGAGAGGAAGTTGAGAGCTGGCAGGATGATAATGGACTTCTCCTGATCAACCAGCCAATGGATGCCCCAACATTTTACTCAAGGGCTTGGCATACAAAATCAACACCAGATCTGGCATTCCACTCTCCAGATCTGAAGTGGAACATTACACGTGAAGTTGGAAAACAACTTGGAGGTAGCGACCATCGACCAGTCTTCCTGACAATAGAAAATGAACTCCTTAACACCAGTAACCCTCTCCCCAGATGGAACTATAAAAAAGCAAACTGGACAATGTACAGACATCGTACAGGTATCCTGGTGGGACAGCTGTCCATAGAAGGTAAGGATATTAACAGCATAGTGAAGGAGTTCAATGCTTGTATCCTTCAGGCCGCTCGTGAAACCATTCCCAGAGGAGCTCGCAGGGACTATAAACCATACTGGTCTAGTGAGCTGGGAAAACTCCATGATGACGTGGAAGCAGCTCGAAAGCAAGCAGAAAATAGACCATGCCAAGAACACCACAATAATTACCAACATTCTAAGGCCAAATTTCAGAGAGCAAAGCTGCAAGCCAGACGGGAAAGTTGGAGAGAGAAAACAGAGTCCCTAAACTTTGAAAAGGATGGAAGGAAACTGTGGAAACTAATCAAACAGTTAAATGATGAGAGTACTGGAAGAAGTACAAAGATTACACTAATAGAGGATGGGAAAATCTTACAGGTAAGCAGGTAGCAGATCACTTTGCTCGCATGTTTGCACAGGACTGCAACATTGATATCCATCCAGAGAAGGAGCGTACAGTGCGCATCGAGCCACAGAAAGAGGAGGAACAAGTCAGAAAAGTGGAGGTCATGGATGCACCAATCACACGCAGTGAGTTAGACCTAGCAGTTAGTAAACTGAAACCAAGGAAATCACCAGGACCAGATGGAGTGTCCAATGAAATGATCAAGAACCTGGGAATGGCAGCAATGGGAAAGCTGTTGGATATTTTCAATATGTGCTGGAGCACAGGTAAGTTACCTCAAATCTGGAAGGAAGCAAGCATGGTACCACTGCTAAAACCAGGGAAAAACAATGATACTGCCTCCAGCTACAGGCCAATCAGTCTCACTAGCTGCCTATGCAAAACGATGGAACGCATCATTGACCTGAGGCTAAAATGGTACCTAGAAAGTGAAAACCTTCTCGTTCCACAACAAGCAGGATTTAGGCAGTACTACAGTACGGAAGATCAAGTGACCTATCTCTCTCAAGAGATTGAGGATGCATTCCAAGAGAAAAACCTTGTACTAGCAGCGTGGATAGACCTGAAGAAAGCCTTTGATAAAGTATGGAAAAAAGGTCTGTTGTGGAAACTAAGAAACTGCAATGTGAATGGAAGACTGTACAACTGGATAAAGTCCTATTTACACAAGAAGAGCTAGAGTAGTAATGGATGGACACAAAAGCCAGAAAGTACTTCTGCGACACGGTGTACCACAAGGAGGAGTCCTTTCGCCTACACTATTCCTTGTATTCATTAATGACCTGGTGCCCCAAACCGTGGAACATATCCTCCAGAACTGCATCAACTACGAGACACTGAGAAATAACTACTGGCCCAGTGAAACCACTAAAGAAGATAAGCTCTACGGTTCCATACATGAGTTACAAAAAACAGTGAAATTTATCCAAGAGCTAAAGGAACGTAGAGACACAAAGGTCATGACCATGGGAGAAAAATTCCTTAGCTCTGTAAGCCATCCCCTGAAGGAGAGATTCAATAACTTGGCATTAGGACGGCTTAAAAGAAGCAGCTTCATTCATCAGGCCAAGCGTATGCGTAAGCTGATACCTGACCTTCCAACTGTAGTCACTCCATTATCATCTGTACCAGAGCATACACCATGGAAAGAAGCAGATTATGCACAAATAACTATTCAGACTGAAGTGAAAGGTGTGCAGAATGGTGAGATGCAGAGCAGTCTTGTAAGATCAGTAGCCACACTTAGTGTTCTAGATGACAAATATCCATGTGACACCTGGATACGTGTGTATACAGATGGATCTGCACATAATGCCATAAAAAATGGTGGGGCAGGAGCATATATTGAATATCCAAACAACACCATTGACAAGATTTCCATACCCACTGGTAAATACTGCAACAACTTTGATGCAGAAGTTAGGGCAATTATTGCTGCAGTTGAAAAACTATCAGACTCCAGAATTGATACATGTCCTGTAGTAATTCTCACAGATGCAAGATCAGTACTGGAAGCTCTTCAGTGCAACAAACTACCAGACCTTAAGGATGCCTTGTCAAAAATTGGCTTACAACATGGAGTCACTTTGCAATGGATTCCCTCCCACTGTGGGATACCAGGCAATGAGAAAGCTGACCATCTGGCCAAAGAGGGCACTGAAATGGAGCAACCAGACATACCAGTCACCTATAATCAGAAGAAAAGCATGATAAAAACCTACAGGAAGCCACAAACACCACCACATGATGACTATCACATGCTAAACAGAAAGGAACAAGTCACCATCTTCCGTCTCCGAACAGGACACAGCCGACTCCGAAGTCATATGTATACAAAGTTTAAGGTTGGTACTACTAATCTATGTACATGTGCCCAGGTGCCCCAAACCGTGGAACATATCCTCCAGAACTGCATCAACTACGAGACACTGAGAAATAACTACTGGCCCAGTGAAACCACTAAAGAAGATAAGCTCTACGGTTCCATACATGAGTTACAAAAAACAGTGAAATTTATCCAAGAGACAGGACTGCAGATATAGACAGACAGTGCGAACGAAGAAGAAGAAGAAGAAGTCACTGCATGTTCTACCAAGTCCTTAAGTTCTCCAGTCTCCTGCGACGGAGGATCTCAGCACAATGCGCATTCTCTGTAGGACCAACAAGAACCAGTGACCGGCTAGGATTTTTTTTAAAACCATTACAGTTACACCTGTCTTTCACCCTGCATGATGCACTTCCCAAAATACCGCTTTTCTTCATACAACATTTGGTATTTTACATATATTTTTAAATACAAAATTAAACACATTTTATGAATATCAGTGGGGATTAAATGTCTGTGTGAATTTTTTTTCTTTTTTGTGTCCACGATATTTGGAGAACTCTTCTATAGCATTTACATTCAAAGGCATTTATGTGCTTCTCAGCTGTTTTGTTAAGTGTCCAGGTCTCACAGGCATATGTTGTGATAGGAAAGATGCATGTCCTTAAAAATCTTATTTTTGTGGTTCTGTCTGCACCTCTCCACAGATTCTTTATTTGTTTTACTTTCTGAAGAGCAATAGATGTCCTCCTTTTAATTTCCCTCATTGTATCTCCATTATTAGTTAGTAGTGATCCAAGATATTCAAAACTCTCCACTTCTTCCAGTTTTTCCTCATTGATACATATTTCAGTTGCCTTGTTTGTTTTGTCAGTTGTCATCACTTTAGTTTTCTTTGCAGTAAGATAGAGGTTCTGCTCTTCGCTGTTCTTGCGGACTGACATAATGAGTTTTTCCATTCCTTCTTGTGTTGTGGACAGCAATACTGTGTCATCAGCATATCTAATCTCTGATGACACAGTATTGCTGTCCACAACACAAGAAGGAATGGAACTGTTGCCCTGATTAGTCATGCCAGTAAAATTCTGTTAAAAATCATAATGGGTAGACTTCGAAAGAAAATAGAAGAAGAAGTCAATATGGTCCAAGCTGGCTTCAGGCAAGGAAGAGGATCAAGAGATCATATATTCAATCTAAGATTAATAATAGAGAAATGCAGGGAGTTTAATGTGAATCTATATTTATCCTTTATAGACTACTCAAAGGCATTTGATTGTGTACAACACCAGAAACTTTGGGAAATAATGGAAAAAATGGGATTTCCAACACATTTGATACAATTAACATTACTGCTGTATTTAGACCAACAAGCAGCAGTAAGAATAAATGGTGAAACAACAAGTTGGTTTGACATAAAACAAGGGGTCCGTCAGGGGTGCATATTGTCACCCTACTTATTTAACTTGTATACTGAAAATATAATGAGGAATGTTAGAGAAGATGTAGACAAAGAATATTACGATGCCATAACAGTTGGAGGTTATGAAATACCAGAGATTAGATATGCTGATATCTTCATCATCCTTATTAAATAGTCATAGCCATTCTTATCTTCCTCATCCTTGTTAAACAGTCATAGCCCTTCTTATCTTAATTATCTTTATTAAACATCATAGCCCTTTTTATCTTCATCATCCTTATTAAACAGTCATAGCCCTTCTTATCTTCATTATCCTTATTAAACAGACATAAGAAGATAGAACTTTAAATGCAGCTTTAAAAGGTGAATAAAAATAATGGGAAAAGAAAAGAAAATATATATTTTACTCCTCATGACCCGTCTAGATTTAAATAAAAAAAATTTTTTTAATCAACCTAATCAAGATTCGTACCTCCATGCGACTTCCCTAACAATTTTCACAAAACCCTACATTGTACTCGGTCAATGTGAAAAAAAATCATAATCAAATTTACTGTAACTGTAAACTGCAGTGACAATACTTACTATCTTTGCTGTCCTTGGCTGCTCTGATGATTTTGCTTATGAAGTCGGTGCTGGCATTTTGGTCTGGCATTTCCAGCAGGACCTGGCTATTGACTGACCTGAGACTGAGGTGGATGTCTATTGGTGGATAGTGAAAGAATCTGCACTGGTAAATCTTTCTTCATTTATCATGTTGTATAAAGTGTAGGTATGCTACACTGACAGTGTGTTTAATCCTTCATGTATAAAGTGTAGGTATGCTACACTGGCAGTGTGTTTAATCCTTCATGTATAAAGTGTAGGTATGCTACACTGGCAGTGTGTTTAATCCTTCATGTATAAAGTGTAGGTATGCTACACTGGCAGTGTGTTTAATCCTTCATGTATAAAGTGTAGGTATGCTACACTGGCAGTGTGTTTAATCCTTCATGTATAAAGTGTAGGTATGCTACACTGGCAATGTGTTTAATCCTTCATGTATAAAGTGTAGGTATGCTACACTACTGGTAGTGTGTTTAATCCTTCATGTATAAAGTGAATGAATGCTGCAATGCTGGTAGTGTGCTTAATCCTTCATGTATAGAAATAACAATGCTGCACTGGAAATGTAATTCTATTTACATAAAATGCAGCAATGCTACACTGGGAATTGTTCCATTCTAATCTTCTATGTATAACATGTAGCAAATACTGTTTTGGAAATGTGCCTGCTTGTATAAAAATGTTGCAACAGGAAATGTTTTTAACTCTAATCCTACCAAACAACACTAATGAATATGACTATTTTTAAAATCAGACATCATGTCCACCACAGTTCCGAGAGCAACAACAATGATGCCTGTCTTCAGCGCTTTGGCCAGTTCAAAACTGTGAACTGTCAACTACAGAACACAACAATTTGAAGTTATTTTATCTTCAAATCTTCACCTGTCCTCGCTGCCTCTGTCTTCTCAGGGAAGCCCTCCTGGCTTCCTATCTTGGGTGAACCAGCCGACAAAAATTCTGCTCAAGCGCAAAATTGAACTGGGAACCTTCTGATCAGCAAGCGAGTACACTAAGCACTACACCACCATGCCATCCAAGTATGCTGGTAAGAGAGTGAATATTACCATTGGTATTACATGCACCCTCGTGTGAGAAACTGTAAGTGATTACAACTACATGCTACATCCAGGAGCAAAGATGAATGCACCAGGATGGCAGCACATTTAGCAAGGGCTGTTAAAACTAGAACTGGCCGGGAGTTTATCCCAACTTCTCTAATCTGCTCCCTCTAGCTAATGGGACGGGGGCCCTACTGCAATGAAGGCAGTCAAGAAGCTTCTTCCTTGGGCCCATTTCAGGATTTCAAGCATTTCATTGTCTTTCCCTTCTGATCTAAATGGATGACTGTGCTTCAACATCACCACACCACCAAACAAAAAGAAAGAACAAAAGCTCGACTTCCCAGAAAGATCAGACAAAACAAAAGCATGTTGTATCCAGAAAGTTATACATACGACACCAGGTATAAATATTTCTATAAATATACAAGCTCATAAAAATCTTGATCATCTTGAGTGGTGTAATGGTTTGTGTACTTGTCTCTCAAAGGTGAGGATGGTGGTTCAAATCTGGCCAAAGGTGTCCCAGTCACCTAGACACGGAAATTGGCAACTAAGTCCTTCTGAAGCTAAGAAAGGAAAGGCAGACATTCTTGACTGTGACCACATCATCAGTCTGTCCTGTGCTGACAGGTCAAGGGAAATACAGTCACTAATACCATATCCACAGGACGTCTCTATGGCATGACAGGTCTATGTAACACTTCTTCATTTTCTTCTTCACTCTCTGGAACCATGAAGTGATGTTCTTTGCAGCCGATGCTATGAAGGTGTTGAGGGACAGCACCGTGTCGGCTTGGAAGCAGGTTATGGCAGCTATTTTTTTTTTTCAATCTCTGAGTGCAGCCAAAAAAAAAGGGGAGTGAGCAATATTTCTTTAGGGGGCTCCACCACCAGGGGGACCAGGGCGATCACTGGCCCATTCGCCAGGCTAGGCCTGTTACTGGGGGTACCAACAGAGAGGTGGGACAAGGTCTTGGTCAGCTATGGTTCGCTAGCCCTGCTGCCAACCATGTCAATTACAGACAACATTTTCACTCCTCCAAAACACTTAACACAAATAAAACAAATTTCACACACATACCTGTCTGCTGCTTGTCTGATTTCGACGGAGCTCCTTGGTTGGCATCAAAGTCCAATTTCATGACGAGGGGAAGGTAATGTGTAAGAAAGTGCAAGAAATATCTATAGGTAAAGTCCAGTTTTTTAATGGCACAAAAAAAAAGTAATAATTAAAATTTTAAAAAAAACCAATAGATAATTAATGATGTAAAAGATACATGAGCCCGAAAGTACTTGAAATGATAACAAACTGTCTTCTAGTAAATTCAATCAATTTATTAACTTCTTGTACCGTCTCAATGGGTGGCAAGTTTTTCTACTTCCCTCAGGGTGTGTCGAACATGACGCGCTGGACAAACCAGAGGTGACAAACGTGAATCGTGGTCAAGGACTTGGCCACATTAATATAAGAAAGCTTACTGAAAGCCACCAACAAACAGCTAGGAACTCTGGTAAGTTACAGATGTGAACATCCGAGTAGTATCTTCAGCCTCGTGAGGTGGTTATAAACCACCAGCTCACAGACCTCTGGAAGTCATGACCCAGAGGGGCCTAACACACACATCCCCCCCCACCCAAGCATCAGAAGTTCAAACGGCCGAAATGCTTGCCTGAGGCGGTGGGGGGAGGGGGGAAGAGGAGGGAGTACTTCTCCGATGATCTGAGGAGTTATGTTGTTGCTCTGCTCTCTACAACAGAGTTTCCTGTCACAATGCCTACTTCCAGTGTTTACAGAAGTTTAAAATTTTGTTCCTGCTTTTTTTTTTATTTTTAAACACAAACATTTCAACAGCCTGCAGTAGATTATAATACTGTTCTGTCTTAATGTTTATGATAAACTGATTCTTACCTGCTTGGTACTGAAACCTTCCATCGATGGCAATAACAGTCTCCAGACTGAGATCACTTGACTGAAGACATGGGACACGACTTGATGTGTATACAAAAACACTGAAATGACAAAGTAAATGAATTGTATTTTCTTGACTAAATGACATCTTCTTCTTCATACACACATTGGTGATGATGCGTGGTACCCTGATTTCTGTGATGCGCCTTTTGGCTGGGCACCTCCGATTACAGCACCTTTCCTTGCTAGGGCAGACTGTGGTCTTGCTTGCACTGCCATGAAGACGGTGGTGTAGGCTGACCTGGCCCAAACTTTGTTTTCCAGCCTCTGGTGGCTGTACTTAAGCCCTTTCTCCATGTCAGATCCAGCATGCAATGCTGGCTAGCCAGACGGCTTTGAGATAGTTCCACAGAGACACTCCGACTTTGGGATGAGGAATCTGATGAGTGCCTCAATGATATCCATTCCCCACCACCTATAGTCTGCTGGCTCCATTTTGTTTTCATCATTCTGATAGCCATTGTTGTAAAGACCCATAGGCTTGTCACGTCCTGAATTCATTGGTTTCACGCCAGATTTTCCTCATCCCCGCCAGCGATCTCCATGTCTCCATTCATCCACCAACCTGACATTACATTTTACAAAAATAACAATTACAATTAGTGTTGATTGCTACAGGTTTCTGGGCTACAGAAGTAGGTTAGAGTTTTTAAGTAAACAGATCTGTATTCCCTGTCTCACAAACACTGTGTTAAGATAAGTGTGTTCTTAACACAGCTGTTCCTAGGGGGACTAAATGACATAAAAGTCTTTAAAAAAAAAAAAAAGGAAGCAGAGATGGACTGATTATGGAAAAAAAAAAAAAGCAAACAAAACAAGTAACAAAAGGACT
This sequence comes from Achatina immaculata, assembly GCA_009760885.1. NCBI lineage: Eukaryota > Metazoa > Mollusca > Gastropoda > Stylommatophora > Achatinidae > Lissachatina > Lissachatina immaculata. The sequence goes on from CM019711.1 coordinate 9,171,061, forward strand.
GTAATGTGACATCACAGAAGATGGTCTTGAGGCTGGTGGATGTTTGTGAATGCTCTGATGATGATTGATGATGCTACTAATATCTGACAGACATAACTGGGGGTGACAGCACTGCCTGTTCTGGCAATCAGAGGCCCAAAGCTATCATGAATGCCATCAGGGTTGGTGAACCACAGCTGACCGAACCCCCGATGCTACTCCCAGTAACAGACCTGACCTGGCTAACGAGGCAAGGATCGTCATAGTCCCCATGGTGGTGGAGCCTGCTAAAGAAATACTATATACTATAAATAAATAAATACTATACTATATACAATACCGCTTTTTAGCTCCAATCTGGGACTGAAAAAAAAAAAAGTTGTCAGGACCCAGTCCCAATCCAACACAATGCCATGCTTCTTCACAGCATCGGCTGCAAAAAACACTCACTTGCAGTTTCAGGGAGACTGAAGAAGAAGAAGACTGATATAACCAGTCATATTAACAATAAGCCCACCAGTCACATTAATGGTAAGCCCACCAGCCACATTTAATGGTAAGCCCTGTCTGTACAGAAAAACCCACTCTTCCTATGCTTGTGTTTTCTGCCCTCAAGTTTGGCCTTAATTTCCTCTTTTAATGACATAACTTCTCTCCATAAGGCATTGTCTTTTGCCGGTTCTTTTAAGTCTTCACAGCTCAAGAAATAAAAATCCCATACAGATATGTTACAGATATCACTGTGTATCAGTTTTGGTCTATATTACGTTCTTTCCTCTAAAAGTTCGCCAGGTAATATCTGCTTGAGAAGATTGACTCCATGGTGAGAAGGAAAAGTGTCTGAGCAAGTATATATGATCCCATACAGATATGTTACAGATATCACTGTGTATCAGTTTTGGTCTATATTACGTTCTTTCCTCTAAAAGTTTGTCAAGTAATATCTGCTTGAGAAGATGGACTCCATGGTGAGAAGGAAGTATCTGAGCAAGTATATATGATTCCATTCATACAATGTCCTTAGGTCAGCGATTGGCTAAGCAATCACCACACAGTATGCTCTGTGGCGTCATGCAGGGCAGCAAAAAATTCTTTTCATCTCTCACAGCCTGAAGGCAGCAGTTGAAATAGTCTACACTTAAAACAATTTTAACAAAAATCATGTAAAAATACCTAAACAAATCATATGTAAGGCAACTCTTTGAAAAAAAAAATACATAGGTAAGACTGTTTTTTTTTTCAAATCTCAGGTAACAGTGTTTTAGGCAAATCTTAGGCCAGACTGTTTTATGTAAACCATTTGTAAGATGTTTTAGGCAAATCTGAAGTAAAGATTTTTAGGCAATGCCTGGGCAAAAACTTACCTGTGCTCCGAGTTCTTCTCAACAAGAGCTGCATATCTCAAGAACCTCTTGCCGCTATCAACTCTCACGCATTCAATAGCCTTGATAAACGGATATAACGGTAAAGAAACATGTTACTTGTTATGTGTAAAAATGTTACTTACTTTTCTGTACATGCACTACTAACTCATGAATGGTCTCATAAAACAAATGTTACTTTCTATATGATTAGGTCAACAAATGCTACTTCTTTTAAGACTAGGTCAACAAATGTTACTTCTTATAAGATTGGGTCAATAAATGTTACTACTTATGAGACTAGGTCCACAAATTTTTGAGACTAGACCAAAAAGTTTTTGAGACTAGGTCAAGAAATATTAGTACTTATAAGATTAGGTCAACAAATGTTACTACTTATAAGATTCAACAAATGTTACTTGTAAGATTAGGTCAACAGATGTCTGAGACTGAGTCAACAAATTTTACTACTTCTAGATTAAGTCAACAGTTGTCACAGCAAAGATGCTGTCCGTTTTGACAATCACTAACTCATAGCTGACATGATAGCATCAGGGTTTGCAAACCACAGTTGGCCAATGCCATGTCTCACCTCTCTGTTGGTACCCCCAGTAACAAGTCTAGCCCGGCTATAATGGCTGGGATCACCATAGTCCCAATGGTGGTGGAGTCTGCTAAAGAAGTACTGCACAACCCCTGCTTTTTAGTTGTACTCCAGGACTGAAAAAAAAGCAGCTACCATAACATTCTTCCCAAGTCAATATGATGCTGTGCTACAACACCTTTGCATCACTGGTTGCAAAGAACACCAGGTCGCAGTTGCAAGGAGACAGAAGACAAGCCATTTTAAAGTAAGTATAAAAAGCTATAAACAAGAGCTGTGGAGTCACAGTCCAAGTGCAATTAATGTAGGGTGAAATCACAGTCCAAGTGTAATTAATGTAAAGTGGAGTCACAGTCCATGTGCAATTAATGTAGGGTGGAGTCACAGTCCATGTGCAATTAATGTAGGGTGGAGTCACAGTCCATGTGCAATTAATGTAGGGTGGAGTCACAGTCCAAGTGCAATTAATGTAGGGTGGAGTCACAGTCCAAGTGCAATTAATGTAAAATGGAGTCACAGTCCATGCGCAATTAATGTAGGGTGAAGTCACAGTCCAAGTGCAATTAATGTAAAGTGGAGTCACAGTCCATGTGCAATTAATGTAGGGTGGAGTCACAGTCCAAGTGCAATTAATGCAGGGTGGAGTCACAGTACAAGTGCAATTAATGTAGGGTGGAGTCACAGTCGGTGACACTTACTGGTCGTGTCAGAATCAGCAGAAATGTAGTGCTTATAAAGGAATCGAAACAGGAGTTGGACAGCAACAAATTTAATGACTCAATAATCAGAATCAAAGGTCTGGAACACAGACTCTATGGCCCTGGCGATCACACAACCAACAACAACAACAACAACAACAAAAACTCAACACACTGCTTACTCTACCTGTGTACAGACCGCATCTTGCCCTAGTTTCTTCTGTACTAGTTTAGTTATGTCCATAACTGACTGTGCTGACAAGGGCACATAGAACATTTTCTCTGTATTCTTTCTCCTGCCCGACTTCTCAGACGAACTATGTTGTGTAAATAGCAACTAATTCACAAAAGGAACCGCGCTGGAACCATTTCGTTACATAGCAAATGATTACAGCATGATTTGTGAAACATGCTGGTGATTCAGAATCTTGTAATACACTACAAAAACATGTCTTGAGTACCTTTTTTAAAAAAAAATTGTGACAAAAATACCGTCTTAATAATTACTTTGTTCAATGAAAGAATGAACGAATACTTCACAGTGTCCCAGTAACTTTAACAGTAATTTTGCTGCAAAAATAAGTGTAAACGTTTAAAATGCACTTTTAATTGCTCCTGGCTAGAATAATGCTCAAATGAATATTAAACAGTAGCCTTTGGGATATATTAAAGAGTTATTAAACGAAGATCTAGAGTTTCCTATCATTCTGTAGTGATCATGCAAAAAAAATATAACAATGATCGTCTGTTGCCCCTACATGACTATGGGAGTGCTTTCCCTTCTCATTTTGATACTTCCGGCTATTGTGTTGGTCGTAGTGTTCAAAATGGTTAACACACACGCAAAAACTTTATATATATATATATATAACACAGACGGCAGCCTTATTTTCGGCAATGTAAAACTAAATATACATAAACAAAGTCACTGCAACAGGAGTAGTTTTATTAGCTAGCACACAGTTAAAATTGATAAAGCTGCTCCTACTTTTGTTTTAAACAGTCTAACCTTTTCTTCTTCTTCTTTTTCTTCTTCTTCTTCTTGGATTTGCGAGTTGGTGTTCTTTGCAGCCACTACTGTGAAGATGTTGAGGTTCAGCATCTTGTCAGACTGGGAGCGGTTTATAGCAGCTTTTTTTTCCTTTTCATTGTTTAGTCCATGAGTGTAATACTTCTTTAGCAGACTCCACCCCCATGGGGACTATGGCGAGGCCTGCCAGACTACCTAGGCCTGTTACAGGAGTACCAACAGAAAGATTGGACAGAGATTTGATCAGCTATGTTTCGTCATGCGTGACGGCACCACGTCAGTTATGGGTAGCTTAATGTCCAGGTAATTGCGTATATATCACTGAGCATTGTTTGCCATTGATGTGCAAGATATAGCAACCACGCAAGTGTTCTCTTGGAGTGAAAGGGTTAAAGAAAAATATATGTGTCTGACTTACAACGTGTATCTCATAGAAGTACGTTGTCTGAGTTCCTATTTACGTTGCGAAAAGGTTAATAATAAATAAATAAAAACAGTTCCAAGCTTTATAATCGTTTATTGAGTGTAATCTGACATGCAAACTCAGGTTTAAAAAAAGTTTTTTGTTCATGATATATTAAAAAATGTATGACAGTTTTAATGTTAGATTTCAGTTAGGGATTAACGAAATTTCAGGTCAACAAAGATTACAGCTGAACTCGGCAGGAGAATCACTAATTATACCTAAAAATAGTCTGGTTATTAGTATATTTAAAACTAAATATATAAATATACACGAAGGTATTAGCGTAAAGCTATGATAATAAAAATGTTAAAACTATTTAAAACAAAAATAGGAACAGCTTTATTAGTTAACAAGCACACAGTTGTAACATTTCTATTTACACCTTAATCATACAAAAACATACAGAACAAAGAAATAGGGAGGAAAAGATAAAATATAAATTTACATGAATGTTATACAGCAAATATGAATGAAAAAAAAATAGAAAAAAGGTCCACTTTAACTGTGACCTATAAGAAGTTGTGTCTAGGAGTGAGCGTGGTAGAGTGTTGTGGATGTTTAAATGAAGACTTGGGATATATGACAGGTAGTTAGTAAAGAGGGGGCGGGGAAGGCGGGCAGGAGTGAGAGAGAAAGAGGGGGGATACAATGGTAATCTAGCAGAGACAAAAGGGTTGGTGGTTGGGATAGAGGGTTTGTAATCTAATGCAGTAAGGCGGCTCTGGAATATAAGTTAAAGGCAAGGAAAGAGTAGAAATTAATGGAGAGTGAATATAACAGTGGAGAACGGAATTTTTGAAGTGTATCTGAATTCCGAGTTCAGCCCATGTGGTCCCAGCGTCCAATATTTATGAATGTAGTGGTTCTCAAACCCCAGGCGGCTTCTGTCATCAGATTGACATTGCTTGATCAGATTTGCCTCTGTGGTTGGGGCCGTTGAAATGATTAGACACAGGCTTAGAAACATGCTTGAAGATGTCATAAAGACGTCTCTGCATGCGGTCATATAATCTGAGTCAAAGCTCTCTAATATAAGTTATATTACACTTTTTTCTTAACGCAGTGATATATTTTACTTTGCGGAATTCGCACGTGAATTCCTCATGGAGAGAGGGCAGTTCGATTACCCTTCCCAAAACTGATTTCACTACTTACACAAGCAGGTGCTATACATAAATAAGTATTATTATGTACGGGTATTTCTTCGAATTACGTTTTTGTTTGTTTGTTGGGTCTCTGAGTGGCGAAGTGGTTAGTGCACTGGTCTCTCATGGCGAAGGCAGGGGGTTCGAAGCCGGCCGGAGGCACCCCAGTCACCCAGCTGTAGAAATGGGTACCCGACTTCTTCTGGAGTTGGAAAGGAAAGGCGGTCAGGAGTGATACTGACCATATCACCCTCTAGTGTGCTGACAGGTCAAAGAAAATATGGGCACTAACACCATATCCCTTTGTGCCTCTAAGGCATGACAGGATTACTTTTACTTTGGTGCACGGAATCCTAAAAAAGTGTTTTGAATACTTGTCCTCTCAGACATCTGAGGTTTATCTATGTGCCTCTTACCTTAAGCAAGTTTGGCCACATTTGGTATAGAATATGGACAAAACAAAGATCGCTGAAAGAAAGAAAAGGTGGAAATGGAAGCAGATGTTTTGAATCCTGGCTTACACTTTAACTTGGCGGAGCCACTATCGCTGCTCGGGGTGCGCAATGGAACATTTCGTTGAACACAAACGCTGAAGGCTGTTTTCGCTTTTCGTGTTCTTTTCGTAAAATCGAAAATTCTCTTTGGGTTAGTGTCAATAGCACGAATGTCGATCTTTCGTAAAAGCGAAATGGCATAAAGAGAAGATTCGAAAAAGAGCGGGATATCCATTATAATAATTTGGGAATAGTTGTTGCACAGAGGAATTAAATACATTGAACAATAACATCAGTATATTTTTTACAGTTATTTCCCTTACATTTGTGTTTCGTTTCCTTGCGCAATCGTGTTTTTCTTCTCTGAATCTTGCATTTGAGAGCCAAAGACAGTACCTTTTATGGCAATCAGCGATCCATAGCTGACATGCTAGCCTCAGAGTTGGCCAATCATAGCTGACCAAGACCCTGTCCCATCTCTCCCTTGGTACCCCCAGTTACAGGTCAGTTCCGGACTAACAGGGATGGTCTCGCCATAGTCCCCATTGGTGGTGGATTCTGCTAAAGAAGCATTGCACGGCACATGCTTTTTTAAAAAAATACTTCACTAAGGGACTGTTTAAAAAATAGCTGCAGCAACCAGATACTCAGCCGACATGATGTTGTGCTTCAACATCTTCACCGCATCGGCTGCAAAGAACATCAGCTCGCGGGTCCAGGGGGAAGAGGAAGAAGAAGAAGCAGCAGCAGCAGAAGAAGAAGAAGAATCATCTTGAATGATTTTTATTTCATTTAAGATTCTCATTTCCCATTACTCATACAACAAAGCCTTCGCTTAAGGCCTAATGAAGATAATTGTTAAATTTAGCCCTTGCACACATATCCTTCTTTGGGGATATTTTAATGTGCTTTTATTATTACTATTGTTCTCTGACATCTAAACAAAGAGATGAGTTGCCTCCAGGAATCTTATCGTCAGGAGTTGTTCACGTGTCGCCCGTTTTTCCACCTATGCTTTTTTTTTTTTCTGCAGGCCATGTTGGACTCGTAAGTATCTGTAGAGCAGTGGTTCTAACTCTTTCTGCCCTGGACCCCTGGTAAAAACCGTGGGTCTCCTTTCAAGGCACGAGAACACCTGTGGACCCTTTCATTAAAAATAAATCAATAAAAGGAACCTAAATGATTAGCCACACTCTGAGAAAATCCGACAACAGCATAGCAAGACAGGCACTGACATGGAATCCTCAAAGAAATAGAAAATGAGGAAGACCTAGATTTACTTGGAGAAGAGAAATTGTGACAGTGCTCAGAGACAAAGGATACACATGGAAGGAAGCAGAGAATAATTCCAAGAACAGGGATGACTGGAGAGCCCTTTATCCGTGGCCCATATTCTCAAGGAAGTGAAAGGCAATGATGATGATGATGATGATATTAAGATTTTTTTTTTTTAATCAAGGCAATCCATGAAAACTATTTTGTGCAGTCCGTTTTTGTTAATAGATACTTGGAAAGGAATCTTGTAATGCTATGTCGAACTAGTATTACTATAAGGGTCATTAACAAAAAATAACTAGAGCATTGTTGTGTTATCTCCCTGGAATTGGCATCGAGTTGTCCATCGTAGCTGACGCTGTGAGGATATTGAAACACAAGCGCTGTACGAAGTGGGAATGAATTAAGATGGTCAGCTTGAAGGTTCTGATTATTTCACCACTGTTGAGACTATGGCTTGCCATGGCAATTTAGACTAATCCTGTTACTAAAAGATCTTGCGCAGTTCTGGCCCTCTTGTTCTTATAAGCTCTGCCGTTACTATAGTATAATTATCTTTGCTTTCATTTTAAATGTACAGACTCACCTTATATTTGTCTGTGCCTTCAAAAGTAGACGGAGCGTTTTGAGAGTAGAGTCCGAAAACTGAAATACTTTGCTATCGCTATTTTTTTTTTTTTTTACTACCCCAATAAGAGAGAGCCCAGAAGATGAAGTGCTTGGAGGGCCGAGTAGAGAGGGGCCCGAAAACTGTAAAAGCAAAACGAGGAAAATGGTTTTGGCCTATTTTACAAAATTTGTATCAGGGGCGCCTTGCTTATTGATGTAATTGTCAAGAGATCCGTCCCGAAATTTGCGATATTGAGCCCTTGGGCGCTGACGTGGGAAATAAGATATTGTAGGAAGGGCGGGGTGAGATTGATAGGGAGCTTTCGTGACCTCCAAGGATAGGGCTAAAGGGCATTTCTTTACAAATAATCATCATCTGGATGCTCGTCTCTCATGCTAGGATAAAAGGTACTCAAAGCCGGTCACCCAGTTATCTGGGTCCAGAAATATGTACCTGATCTTTCAGGAGCTAGGGAAAGGAAGTTGCCCATGCATGTTGCTGACCGCATCACTCTCTAGTACGTCCGTCAGGTCAAGGAAAATCTCAGCACTAACACCATATCCCATAAATGCTGCGACAGTACAACAGGAATATGTTTTTTTTTTCATCGAGAAATCAAGAATATGTCATACACAAGAAGGCTGGAATCAGCTGAAATATATTTCGTATGAAGGGTGCTGAATGTAGGGTAGACAGCAAGAAAATAGAACGAGGAAGTTCTGAAAGAGGCATAAGAAAAAAGGAAAATTATAACAAAGATAAAAAAACGACAAACCAGATTTGTGGGGCATGTTTGGAGGATATGCTGGCTAGAGCACCCAGTGTCAACCAGGGAAGATGGAAGGTAGAAGAGACAGAGGAAGACAGAGAGAAAAGATGTTTGATGGTGTCTTGGCACGGGAAGCGCTCAGTGACAAGCCCGTTGAGATGTACTAGGATGTGGGTTATGGAAGGACATGATATTCAACGCCTACCTGCAGGGACCTTGAGAGAGAGAGAGAGAAGGGGAGGAGAGAGAGAAGGGGAGGAGAGAGAGAGAAGGGGAGGAGAGAGAGAAGGGGAGGAGAGAGAGAGAAGGGGAGGAGAGAGAGAGAAGGGGAGGAGAGAGAGAAGGGGAGGAGGGAGAGAGAGAAGGGGAGGAAGGAGAGAGAAGGGGAGGAGGGGAGAGAGAGAGAAGGGGAGGAGGGAGAGAGAGAAGGGGAGGGGAGAGAGAGAGAAGGGGAGGAGAGGAAGAAGGGAAGAGGGAGAGAGAGAGAGGGGAGGAGGGAGAGAGAAGGGGAAGAGAGAGAGAGAAGGGGAGGAGGGAGAGAGAGAGAAGGGGAGGAAGGAGAGAGAAGGGCAGGAGGGAGAGAGAGAACACTGCTGGTCAGGCTATAGCATAGTAACAATCATCTGTCAGGAGTACCGTCGTCAGCTAGGATAGGATCTGGACCACATACGACTGGACCACCCTGATGATACCTATTTTTGACATCTGTCTTCCACGTCCTTCCCCCCACTACTCTTCCGATGTTAACGTCCAGATATTGACATCTGTTTTTTTTTTTTTTTGTGTTTGTTTAATGTTAATGTCTTCTTGTGGGAGCCAAGATGGCCCTGCGAGAATGATGGGATCCAAACCTGGCGATTCAGACCCGGTGAAGATTATATCCCACCTTTTTCCCTGGTGATCCTTGTGATGGACTGACCTGCTCCTATGTCCTGGCTAGCGGAGCGGTGATAGCCGGTACCCAAGGCTGAATGTGTCTACGGAGAAGTCCATTTTTTTAGAAAGGGGGGGGGGGCGGGATAAGTTCAGTGGCTTCATGTGAGCGAAAACTGTTGAGTGAACAACGCTTTCGAAGATTAATGGACCTCTGAGTGGCCTAGTGGTTAGAGCGTTAGCCTCCTACGACGTAGTTGATGGTTCATATCCGGCTGCAATCGTCTCCAGTTCCCCCTCCCCCTTTCCAACTAACTAATCAATTAACAAATAACAAGAACCCATCAGCCAAGAACCAAGCCAGATAAGAAACAAACGCCCCGTCTAATCAACCAGTCCCTTTTTTCCTATTTAGAAGAATAAATGAATGTCAGGTATGATTAAATCTACACGCTCCCAACAGCCTTAGCTGTGGTCAAGAGTCAAGAACCGTCTGACTTTTAGTCTAAAAAAATTGACCCTGTCTGAATGCCAATATGACATCTTCGTGCCTTCTGTCCCATAGTTTCATATGTCAGAATCTGGTGAATCCTCCACTTGAAGTATAGATGTAATTGACATGTAAGTGACTGTGTTCTCCCACCTGAAGTATAGATGTAATTGACATGTAATTGACTGTTCTCCCACTTGAAGTATAGATGTAATTGACATGTAATTGACTGTTCTTCCATCTGAAGTATAGATGTAATTGACATGAAATTGACTGTTCTCCCGCTTGAAGTATAGATGTAATTGACATGTAATTGACTGTGGTCTCCCACCTGCCTCCACTCCTAGTACTATTCTCTGTCCTCTGCGCCTGAGATTCCGCGACTTTTGTTACAACTCTCTTCATTTTTATCCAGTGTCCCTGGAATTTAATTACAGTTCTCCCCGCCTCTCAAACACAAATCACTTTTGACCAGACATCTCCTTCTAAGACCAGGCCATTTAAGGATTTGCTGGCCACATGCCATGAGTCGACCTTCGCGTCTGAACAAGAAGATTGAAGGATACAGCCGGTAACGAGGTCAGAGCGTCTGCAATCTCCGTAGAGATAGGGCTGTCTTTTGTCATCGGTTCTTATTTTCTGCTTTTGAAGGGGTTCACCCCCCAAAAATAGAACACAGATAAACCTGTATTAAACAGATGGTAGATCCGGTCTCATTCTTGACAATGTCCTTAGCCCCTGGACACATTTAGGTCAAAGGTGGAACTGGACATTTTAGAAAAAGGCTTTTATTGAATAAATCTGCATTTGGCCTGTCTCTTTTCTCCGGTATCTTAAGGTTTTTCGAGGGATTCGCTTCATACAAAGATGTAATTTTAAGTTTCTTTCTCGTCATCCCTCGATCTCTTGAGCAGTCAGCCTCTCCCTCTGTTTCCATTACTTCCAAATTGTACCACCGTGGCCCAGGCCGGTTGAGAGTGCCCTATTCCCGTCCCCCACTCTTTTTTTTTTATCAGAGATAAAATTTAAAAAACACTTAAAAAAAAAAAGTCTTGCCTACAGCATTTTCTGGATTCATAGGAGTTACTTTCCATTTTTGGGTGTGGGCCGATAATAACCGACTCTGGGGGGCCCCGACCTGGCTCTTCATGGCCCTTATTACTCCTGAGTGTACATACTTTATGTGGCATACTGTCAAGTAGTACTTATCCTATATGGAGAGCCTACCTGATTTGCTATTTCTTGATTTAGTCTACCACCAGTAATACTCATAACTGAGCCACAACCGCACCCCCCCCCCCCCGCACAAATATTTTTTAATGCTATGATTAATTCACAAACATTCGATGTAATATATACACTACTGATTCACCACAAGACACTCCTTCTATCTTATTCTTCTGTCTTCCTGCATCTGCGAGCTTGTGTTCTTTACAGCCAATGCGGTGAAGATGTTTAGGTTCAGCATCGTGTAGGATAGGGAGCGGGTTACGGGGGGTATGTCGTTTTTCCAGTCCCTGATTGAAGATAACGAGAAGGGGGTGCGTAATACTTCTTTTGCAGGATCCACCACCATGGTGGTCTATGGCCATCCCTGTCCCCCGCTAGGCAGGTTAGGAGCGTTACTGGGAGTGTCAGCGGAGAGGTTGGACAGGTTCTTGGGCGATTATGGGTCGCCAACCCTGACACCTAAAATATCAGCTATGGGTCGCCAACCCCGACACCTGGACTATCAGCTATGGGTCGCCAACCCTGACACCTAAAATATCAGTTATGGTCGCCAACCCTGACACCTGGACTATCAGCTATGGGTCACCAACCCTGACACCTAGACTATCAGCTATGGGTCGCCAACCCTGACACATAGACTATCAGCTATGGGTCGCCAATCCTGACACCTAGAATATCAGCTATGGGTCGCAAACCCTGACACCTAAAATATCATTTATGGGTCGCCAAACCCGACACCTAGAATATCAGCTAAGGGTCGTCAACCCTGTCATCCAGAATATCAGCTGTGGGTTGCTGATTGCCAAATCGAGCAGGGTCTTCGCCGTTTCACCACAAGACAAGAGAAGGAGATAAACTAACATACACTGCCAGCAAAGTTTATGTATGTGTGAGTGTGTGTGTGTGCATGTACATTTGTGTGTGTTTTTGAATAGTTATTACAACGTTTTTCATATTTTGTGACTAATTTCCACATAGTTATTGTGGTGATTTGTTGTTTTTTTTCTGTTATTATTTTAAAGTGATGGTAAAAATGTCTATTCATCTTGTAGCACGTTATAGTAGGGAACTGTACTCACTGTCTGATCTCCCCTTATAATGTCTCACTTTTACGGCCAAATCAACTTATGGCCAAATTGACTCACGGCCGATTCAACTTACGGTCAAATCAACTTACAGCCAATTCAACTTATGGCCAATCGACTCACGGCCAATTCAACTTACACCCAGATCAACTAACGGCCAAATCAACTTACGGCCAAATAAACTTACGGCCAAATCGACTCACAGCCAGTTCAATTTACGGCATTTCTCGTGTGAGTGCAGTTTCGAGACCTGGCCACTGGGATGGGAAGGGTGAGTGGGAAGGGTTGAGTTAAGAAGGTATAGAGATGAGTGTGAGACATGGAATGTGAATGGCGTATGACGGATATCTATCTGAAGATGGCCGGCTGGTGTATGTTGTGATAACGGCCGTATTTGTCTATACGATGCAAGCAGAGCAAGCTTGCCTGGTAGAGATGTCGTCGCCTATCAGTGTTATCATGTTTCGTAGACAACTTTTATGTATCGCCATAGAAAACCTTTACGTATTGCCATAGAAAACTTTTATGTACTGCCATAGGAAACGTTTATGTAGTGCCATACAAAACTTTTATGTACTGCCATTGAAAACTCTTATGTAATGCCAGAGAAAACTCTTAAGCACTGCCAAAGAAAACTCTTATGTACTGCCATAGAAAACTTTTATGTACTGCCATAGAAAATTCTTATTTACTGCCATAGAAAACTTGTATGTACTGCCACAGAAAACTCATATGTACTGCCATAGAAAACTTATGTACTGCCATAGAAAACTTTTACGCCTTGTCAACGAAAACTTTTACGTCTTGTCAGAGAAAATTTTAATATATTGCCATAGAAAACATTATTGTATTGTCAGAGAAGACAGTTACGCATTGTCAGAGAAGACGTTTACGTTATGTTAGAGAAGACTTAAGCATAGTTATTAATGCTATGATTAATTCACAAACATTCGATGTAATATATACACTACTGATTCACCACAAGACACTCCTTCTATCTTATTCTTCTGTCTTCCTGCCTCTGCGAGCTAGTGTTCTTTACAGCCAATGCGGTGAAGATGTTTAGGTTCAGCATCGTGTAGGATAGGGAGCGGGTTACGGCGGGTATGTCGTTTTTCCAATCCCTGATTGAAGATAATGAGATGGGGATGTGTAATACTTCTTTTGCAGAATCCACCACCATGGGGGTCTATGACCGTCCCTCCCCCCTCCCCACCCCCGGTAGGCATGTTAGGTGTGTTACTGGAAGTGCCAGCGGGGAGGTTGGACAGGGACTTGGGCAATTATGGGTCGCAAACCCTGACACCTAGAATATCATCTATAGGTCCCAAAACCCGACACCTAGAATATAAGCTATGGGTCGCAAACCCTGACACCTAGAATATCATCTATAGGTCCCAAAACCCGACACGTAGAATATCAGATATGGGTCGCCAACCCTGACACTTAGAATATCAGCTATGGGTCGCCAACCCTGACACTTAGAATATCAGCTATGGGTCGCCAACCCTGACACCCAGAATATCAGCTATGGGTTACTGATTGCCAAATCGAGCAGGGTCTTCGCTGTTTCACCACAAGACAAGAGAAGGCGATACACTAACATACACTGTCAGCAATAATTAGTGATTATAAAGTTCATGTGTGTGTGTGTATTATATTTTAGTTTGTGAATGATATATTTCTGACTAAAAGTAAAGATAGTCCCATAGCAAATGCCGTAGGGGGTGAAGCGTTAGAGACCTCATTATGCTGTGCTGGGTCATCAGCGTATGAGGTAGGGTGACCAGTTCCTTTCCTCGCTGCCTTTACTTCCCAGATTTTCTCTGGTACCCATTTTACGAGGCTGGGTCGACCTCGGGGCCGTATTGGTCGGAAAAAAAATCCCGCTCAGCTGGGGATTCGAACCCTCCACCATTTGGTTGCTAGACGAGTGCTCTAACCACTACGCTAGCCGGCCCCTATATTTCTGACTAGTTCCATATTATAGAATAGTTCTATACTAGTGAATCTTACAGGTGCTTTTTGATTAACAGCTCACAGGTTTCACAAAACATTGCCATTTCTATAATCATGGGAAGTCCGATGAAATGTTCCTCCATTATTTAATTCTGATTAATAAGACCAAGATGTATAGTTTATAACATCACTTGAATTGAATCACTTAGTTATTTGTTCACAATATCCAACTCTATCATATTCTACATACAACATTTCGGCAATGTTTTCAACTTCATAATATTCTACACTTGATACGAGAACATTTCCTATCTCAGTATTATATCACATCTGCAACGTGTGGTCAACTAGTTTCTTGTCTAAAATCACTGTGCTCGAAGTTTCAAAAGTGTCAGTTCTTCTTAATCACTTGAATCACTTGAAAACCATCTTCCGTCTAACAATACTTCTGATTTTATATCGTCTCGTCCTCTTTCTTCTCTTATCTGTCTTCTGATTTCTTCTGACGGTCTTCCTCTCACTCGCAGTGTACTAACGAGCAAAGTCTACTTGCCTCTTCTCTGGTGTGTGTTCTCCTTCTGCTGTTCTTCTCTGATTTTTTCTAACGGTCTTCCTCAGCCGTCTCTCAATTGCAGTGTACTAACGTGCAAAGTCTACTTGCCTCTTCTCTGGACTTCTGTTCTTATCTCTCATCTGTTGGCTTCTCGGCTGTTCTGGTCGGACCTTCTTTCTTCCTCTTGTATTCTCGTACTTCTTCATCCTACTTGGTTTTCTGATTGTCTGTTCTTCCGTCTTCAGGCCCCCTCCTCAGTCTTCTCTCTCTAGGACTTCCGTACTTCTTCGTCCTCTCCTGTCTCTCCTGTACTTCCGTGCTTCTTGTTTTTTCCCTGTCTCTCTTTAAGTCCAGCTTGACAGATTAACCAATAGGTATTTTGGCTCCACCCTTTAGATGTCCACTGGTTCCCAGGAGCGTTCTGATTGTCAGTCATTCAAACTGCCCCGTGACTTATCTCTCGTAAGTCAATTATTCAATACGTCACGCCTCTAAATATTTAATTGGTCAGCTGACCGAGTTGGTCACTCCTTTATTTAAAAACCGTGTGCAATCGCGTCCTAACGCGTGTCAGTCTGTGTCAGTTTCGTCTATACAATTGTTATTTAACTAAGTCATTATCTAGCTCTTTCATATCGAAGGTTTTATTGTGTCCTGGCTTTTTGTGTCTGTTTCTTCTATTCATCTTTTCTATTGTTTACACCATGTCAACGTCCAGTCACCGTTTTGTTATCACTGGACCATCCTATTTTCTGGCGTCCTCCCTTTGTATTACCTCAATTTCAGCGTCACTGAGTCTCGTCTTTTTCTATTCACTGTTTCCACTGTTTACTTTTGTCCGCATCTTGTTCTAGTGTCATGGAAGTTTTATACCGTTCTCTTCCTTTTTTTTTTCCTCTGTCGCTATTCGATGTTACTATTTTTTTTACAGTATATTTTCATAATCATATTCATTAATAATAATCATAACAACAATAATCATTACTTAGAAGGCCATGCTACATGTGTGCATGTACATTTGTGTTTGTCTTTGAATAGTTATTACAACGTTTTTCATATTTTGTGACTAATTTCCACATAGCTGTTGTACTAATTTGTTTTTCTGTTATTATTTTAAAGTGATGGTAAACATGTATATTCATCTTGTAAGCACATTATAGCACTGAACTGTACTCACTGTCTGATCTCCCCTTATCATGGCTCACTTTTACTGCCAAATCAATTTACGGACAAATCAACTTATGGCCAAATCGACTCACGGCCAATTTAACTTACCACTAAATCAACTTACAGCCAATTCAACTTACGGCCAATCGACTCACGGCCAATTCAACTAACGGCCAAATCAACTTACGGCCAATTCAACTTATGGCCACATCGACTCACGGCCAGTTCAATTTACGCCATTTCTCGTGTGAGCGCAGTTTCGAGACCTGGCTACTGGGATGGTTACGGGTTGAGTTAAGAAAGTAATGAGATGAGTGTGAGACTTGGAATGTGAATGGCGTATGACGGACATCTGAAGATGGCTGGCTGGAGTATGTTGTGTTAACGGCCGTATTTGTCTATATGATGCAAGCAGAGCAAGCTTGCCTGGTAGAGGTGTCGTCGCCTATCAGTGTTATCATGTTTCGTGAGAACTTGTTTATCGCCAGTCTTCATCGTCCAGCATTAAACAATTGACCAACGGATGTTGTTACCTGCTTCTAAGTGACCTGCCTGGAGAGTGTTGTTACCTGCTTCTAGGTGACCTGCCTGGAGGGTGAAGACGCCTATCCGATGAGGAAATCAGCGACCCATAGTCAGGGTCAGCGAACCATAGCTGACCAAGACCCTGTCCCACCTCTCTGTCGGTACCCCCAGTAACAGGCCTAGCCTAGCTAACAGGGCAGAGACCGCCATAGTCCCCATGGTGGTGGAGCCTGCTAAAGAAGCATTACACACTCCCCTGCATTTTAGCTATACTCCGGGACTGAAAAAAGTAGCTCCCATAACCCGCTCCCACGCCGATACGACGCTGTAGTCCAACATCTTCACGGAATCGGCTGCAAAAGACACCAGCTCGCAGTTACAGGGAGATAGCACAAGACAAGACAAGAGTGACCTGCTTGGAGGGTGTTCCTGTAGTTGTCGCACGCATAATCACAACAGAAGGAGAACTTAATACCACTGCTCCACTATACGGCGCTTACATGGCTACACAAATGTCCAGTCAGAGAAGAATACGCTTACAGCCATCCATCGTAAACAATATCTTCCACCATCAGATTTCCAATGTCATCATCGCCAAAATCCTTCACCCTTTCTTTCTTTAATAGAGAAATTATTTTCACGCAATAGACGCCATTGTTTACTGCTGATCCCGTATTCATGTCAGGAGCTATGATAATCAGTTCATACCGCTACTCTATCCATCCACCTCCAACCAAAGTTCCTGGGTAGTCTCGAGGTCTGAATACAAACGTAGTAGAGAACCATTAAAGGGGGAATAATCATTTTCTGTTCTATTTCTCTTTCAAGATCTCAATTGTTGGACTTTTTAAAGCGGGGTTATCTCCCGCTAAATATCCTAGAGCCTAAGATGGCGCAAACGAAGAGGTCGGATACCGTGAGCAGAATTTTAATTTCTTGAAAGGAAATTACTCACACCTGGAATTTGCTGAAAAAAAAAAACAAACCCCAAACTTTCCTTGCGATCTCTCTCTCACCCTCTCTGCCTCTCTCACTCACTCTCTCTCTTTCTCTCTCTCTCACTCTCTCTCTTTCTCTCTCTCTCACTCTCTTTCTCTCTCTCTCACCCTCTCTGCCTCTCTCACTCACTCTCTCTCTTTCTCTCTCTCACCCTCTCTGCCTCTCTCTCTCACTCTCTCTCTTTCTCTCTCTCACCCTCTCTGCCTCTCTCACTCACTCTCTCTCTTTCTCTCTCTCTCTTTCTCTCTCTCTCACCCTCTCTGCCTCTCTCACTCACTCTCTCTCTTTCTCTCTCTCTCACTCTCTCTCTTTCTCTCTCTCTCACTCTCTCTCTTTCTCTCTCTCTCCTCACTCTCTCTCTTTTCTCTCTCTCTCACTCTCTCTCTTTCTCTCTCTCTCTCGCTCTCTCTCGTTCTCTCTCTCTACAGATTGAGTTCATGTAAAGATTATTATGACCTCGAGATTTACAAAATATTATATTACTCTGTATGGGTGTCTGAGTGGCGAAGTGGTTAGTGCACTGGTCTCTCATGGCGAAGGTAGGGGGTTCGAATCCGACCGGAGGCACCCCAGTCACCCAGCTGTAGAAATGGGTACCCGATTTCTTCTGGAGTTGGGGAAGGAGAGGCGGCCAGGCGTGATACTGACCATATCACCCTCTAGTGTGCTGACAGGTCAAGGAAGTTATGGGCACTAACACCATATCCCTATGTGCCTCTAAGGTATGACAGGGTTACCTTATATTACTCTGTGGATTATTCTGAATTTTACTGATTCTTCTTCTTCCTCTTCTTCTTCTTTCTTCCTTTCTTTCTTTCTTTCCTTCCTTCTTCTTCTTCTTCTTTCTTTCTTTCGTTCTTTCTTCTTCTTCTTCTCTCATTCTCTTCTCTTCCTTCTTCTTTCTTTCTTTCCTTCTCTTTCTTTCTTCTTCTTCTTTCTTCTTTCCTTCTCTTCTTCTTTCTTCTTCTTCTTCTTCTTCTTTTCTTCTTTTCTTCTTCTTCTTCTTTTCCTTTCTTTTCTTCTTCATTTCTTTTTCCTTTCTTCTTCTTCTTCTTCTTCTTCTTCTTTCTTTCTTTCTTTCTTTCTTTTCTTCTTTTCTTCTTCTTTCTTCTTCTTCTTTCTTCCTTTCTTCTTCTTCTTTTCTTTCTTCCTTTCTTCTTCTTCTTCTTCTTCTTCTTTCTTCTTCTTTCTTCTTCTTCTTTCTTCCTTTCTTTCTTCTTCTTTTCTTTCTTCCTTTCTTCTTCTTCTTCTTCTTTCTTCTTCTTCTTTCTTCTTCTCTTCTTCTTCTTCTTTCTTCTTCTTCTTTATTTCTTTCTTTCTTTCTTTCTCTTCTTCTTTTTCTTCTTCAATCTTCTAGGAACTGTGAACTGGTGTTCTTTGTAGCCGATGCGGTGAAGATGTTGAGTCACAGCGTGGTGTCGAATTGGGAGCGGGTTAAGGTAGCCATTTTTTTCAGCCTCTGAATGGAGCTAAAAAACAGGGGGTGTGCAGTACTTCTTTAGCTGACTCCACCACCAGGGGGACTACTGCGATCCCTGCCCTGTTAGCCAGTCCAAATCTGTAAAAGGGAGAGGCGGGACAGGATCTTGGCTGGCTGTTGTTCACCAACCCTGACACTAGCATGTTGGCTACGAGTCACTGATTGTCAAATGGGATCGCATCCAAGAAAGTGACCTGGAAGCGAGTAGATGCCGGTTCTTCTGTGGAAGCTGCTGAACATTTAATATCTCGTCTCATCCTCGGGTGGTAGGACTGGTCAACGCTTTTTTCTCAGCCAGTTATCGAGCTTAGGATATGGGATCGAATCCTCTCGTCACACCCAGTTCTTCAGGGTTTCTCAGCTGCGCTACAGAGTACGTGCACTCCGCTGAGATTCTCTTTCGGAAGCAGAGTAGGAAGAGCTTATGGACGTGTATTTTCTTCTATGAGTCCCAGCTCTTTAAACGTTTCAACGAATAACGAAAGAAACAAACCGAAACCAGCTAGAACTGACCGAAGTAATGTTCGCAGATGACTAGAGTCTTCCATCTTGCATCCTTCCCGTGCCGTTAAATGTCACATAGGGCTCGCATAGTTGTTTGCCAAGATTTCCTGTTCTCGGCGAGTCTTTCAACTTCATCAAGTGATATTATGCCCACTAAACTGGCTTCTCTTAACATTCATTCATTCATTTGCATGTCCCTTGAGGAAAGTTTCCTCCCTAACAGCACTCCTGTAAGCATCTCGGTTGTGAGCAAGATGGCCTGCTGGTGATGCATCCATTTGCAGATCATCAACGATGTCTTGCAGCCATCTTCGCCTTGGTCTTTCTCTCTTTTTTTTCCCAATTATATACCCTTCCAAGCCAGTTTTCTCTAGATTATCATGATGTTTAATGTGTCGAAAATATTTAAGTTTTCTCTCTGTAATCCTCTTTACTAGCCACCCTTCTTCAATATTAAATTCTTGTAATAAGGATACATTTGTTCTTTTTTTGTGTCCATGATATTTGAAGAACTCTTCTGTAGCATTTACATTCAAAGGCATTTATGTGTTTCTCAGCTGTTTTATTAAGTGTCTAGTTTCACAGGCATATATATATATTCTCTTAACAATGTCCTTTTTTCACGTGATCGACCTCTTTTTCTTCAGTCTGTTGTATTCCACTTGATAGCTTGTTTTGATATTCTCTGATTGTTTCTTCTCATCACATGGCCTACAGAAGTCCATCTTCTTTTTCTGATCTTCCATGAAACAGGTTGTTGTTTACTCATCTGTCTGATCTTTGCGTTGTTTTTGAATTCGCTCCATTTTATTCCAAGTATTTTCTTTAGACATTTGTTTTCAAAAGCGTCTATTTCTTGTCTGTTCCTTTAGTTGATTTCCAGCTCTCCCGTGAGTAAATGAGGGTGGATATCATATCTGAATTAAATAATCTTAACTTGGTTTTTGTGCTTATAACTTTTGAATTCCATATGTTCTCAAGATTTTTGAAGGACAATGCTGATTTTGCAATTTTAATTCTAACTTCCTTCCTGGTGTCACCATCCTGGTCTATGTAGCTGCCAAGGTATTCAAGTTAGTTCACTTCATCAACAGCTGTTCATTCTACGTATATTTTTCCTTCTCGATTAATGAAAAGTTTCAATATTTTTGTTTTGTCTTTGCTAATTTCAAGACCCATTTTGCTAGCCAAGGAAGACAGGGAATCTGTAGATGGCTAGAGTATAGCACGCAAAAACCAAAATTACTTACAAGACCGTATGAATAATCTCCATCAGAGTTGTAAACAGTGTGATATGAAAATCAACATTGCCAAAACAGAGACCGTGAAAGTTAGCAGAATTCCAAGCCCGTTAAATGTATATATTAAATCCAACAAGTAAAAGAACTCAAGTATCTTGGATACATGTTCACAGAAGATTTAAATCTTGATAAAGAAACTGACGGTAGAACACATACTGCTGCTACATACCAGGTATCCCAGCTGCTTACACACCCAGACATCCCACTTCAAGCTATATAGAAAACTAATTAATAACGTATTCTTCCCAACTCTGTGCCACCAATGCCAGACATGGGCACTTACTAAGAAACAACAGAGTAAAATAACCACATGTGAAATGAGATGTCTTAGGAAAGCTGCAAACGTCTCCAGGTTTGACAAGCTAAGAAATGACACGATAAGACAGAAGATAGGAACTACATCACGTCTACAACACACAGAGAAGCAAAGAATCAAGTGGTTCGGCCGTTTAATGAGAATAGCACACTCGCAGCCAGCCTTGAGAGCCTTCAATCAAAGAACTGCAGGACACAGATCAAGAGGAAGACCCAGAAAGAGAAGGATAGATGGCATCAGAGAAAGAGATGGATAGATGGGATAAGAAAAAGAGATGGATAGATAGTATCAGAGAAAGAGATGAATAGATAGTATCAGAGAAAGAGATGGATAGACGGGATCAGAGAAAGAGATAGATAGATCTCTCTCTCTCTCTCTCTGAACCTTAAGTGCCCAGGGCACATGGGGCTTCCGCAAGGGTTTTCCACAAATGCCTGTCCTTAGCCTTTTTTTCTGCTCTTGCTCAGGTGAGCCCTCTATTGCTCAACATCCTTTCCGTTGTTCTTCTCCATGTAGTGGCTGGCTTTCATCCACAACCTTCATGGGCTAAGTTTCCTGATACGCATTTCTTCTTCCACCTGCATTTGTTTTTTCCCTTGCTTCCGTTTCTGTAGCAGTCTGATAGTGTTTTTACCAGAAAGGGTTGATGGCCCTATGCTGAACCCTCCTTAGTCGCCTTTTACGATCATGCGTGGTAGGGTACAGTGGTCCTATAGATAGATAGATAGTATCAGAGAAAGAGATGGATAGATAGTATCAGAGAAAGAGATGGATAGATAGTATCAGAGAAAGAGATGGATAGATGGTATCAAAGAAAGAGATAGATAGATGGTATCAGAGAAAGAGATGGATAGATGGTATCAGAGAAAGAGATGGATAGATGGTATCAGAGAAAGAGATGGATAGATGGTATCAGAGAAAGAGATGGATAGATGGGATAAGAGAAAGAGATAGATAGATGGGATCAGAGAAAGAGATGGATAGATGGTATCAAAGAAAGAGATAGATAGATGGTATCAGAGAAAGAGAGATGGTATCAGAGAAAGAGATGGATAGATGGCATCAGAGAAAGAGATGGATAGATGGGATCAGAGAAAGAGATGGATAGATGGCATCAGAGAAAGAGATGGATAGATGGTATCAGAGAAAGAGATGGATAGATGGGATCAGAGAAAGAGATGGATAGATGGTATCAAAGAAAGAGATAGATAGATGGTATCAGAGAAAGAGAGATGGTATCAGAGAAAGAGATGGATAGATGGCATCAGAGAAAGAGATGGATAGATTGGATCAGAGAAAGAGATGGATAGATGGCATCAGAGAAAGAGATGGATAGATGGCATCAGAGAAAGAGATGGATAGATGGTATCAGAGAAAGAGATGGATAGATGGGATAAGAGAAAGAGATGGATACATAGTATCAGAGAAAGAGATGGATAGATGGGATCAAAGAAAGAGATGGATAGATGGGATCAGAGAAAGAGATGGATAGATGGGATCAGAGAAAGAGATGGATAAATGGCATCAGAGAAAGATGGATAGATGGGATCAGAGAAAGAGATAGATAGATGGGATCAGAAAGACACTCGCTATTTATGGCATGACCATCACTGAGCTCACCTATTTGGCCCAAAAAGCGTCAACTGCATCTCACGTGGACACTTCACGGTACAAGAGTAAGAATAAAGTAAGTCACGGTACAAGAGTAGGGATAAAGTAAGTCACATTACAAGAGTAAGGATAAAGTAAGTCACAGTACAAGAGTAAGGATAATGTAAGTCACAGTACAAGAATAAGGATAATGTAAGTCACATTACAAGAGTAAGGATAAAGTAAGTCACAGTACAAGAGTAAGGATAAAGTAAGTCACATTACAAGAGTAAGGATAAAGTAAGTCACATTACAAGAGTAAGGATAAAGTAAGTCACATTACAAGAGTAAGGATAAAGTAAGTCACATTACAAGAGTAAGGATAAAGTAAGTCATATTACAAGAGTAAGGATAAAGTAAGTCACATTACAAGAGTAAGGATAAAGTAAGTCACATTACAAGAGTAAGGATAAAGTAAGTCACAGTACAAGAGTAAGGATAAAGTAAGTCACATTACAAGAGTAAGGATAAAGTAAGTCACATTACAAGTGTAAGGATAAAGTAAGTCACAGTACAAGAGTAAGGATAAAGTAAGTCACGGTACAAGTGTAAGGATAAAGTAAGTCACAGTACAAGAGTAAGAATAAAGTAAGTCACGGTACAAGTGTAAGGATAAAGTAAGTCACAGTACAAGAGTAAGGATAAAGTAAGTCACAGTACAAGAGTAAGGATAAAGTAAGTCACAATACAAAAGTAAGGATAAAGTAAGTCACACACAAGAATAAGGATAAAGTAAGTCACATTACAGGAGTAAGGATAAAGTAAGTCACATTACAAGAGTAAGGATAAAGTAAGTCACAGTACAAGAGTAAGGATAAAGTAAGTCACAGTACAAGAGTAAGGATAAAGTAAGTCACGGTACAAGTGTAAGGATAAAGTAAGTCACAGTACAAGAGTAAGGATAAAGTAAGTCACAGTACAAGAGTAAGGATAAAGTAAGTCACAGTACAAAAGTAAGGATAAAGTAAGTCACACACAAGAATAAGGATAAAGTAAGTCACATTACAGGAGTAAGGATAAAGTAAGTCACATTACAAGAGTAAGGATAAAGTAAGTCACAGTACAAGAGTAAGGATAAAGTAAGTCACATTACAAGAGTAAGTTAGGCAGTTGTCATGAAGAAAAAGTATTGTCTAAATTTCGGCTAAAAACCCCTCGACTCTGAAAGTGAGTTCCAGAGGATGGACAAAGTCCGCTCTTCTAGAGACCCAGAAGAGTTCCAGGGGATGGACAAAGTCCATTCTTCTAGAGACCCAGAAGAGTTCCAGGGGATAGACAAAGTCCGTTCTTCTAGAGACCCAGAAGAGGTCCAGGGGATGGACAAAGTCCATTCTTCTAGAGACCCAGAAGAGTTCCAGGGGATGGACAAAGTCCATTCTTCTAGAGACCCAGAAGAGTTCCAATGGATGGACAAAGTCCATTCTTCTAGAGACCCAGAAGAGTTCCAGGGGATGGACAAAGTCTGTTCTTCTAGAGACCCAGAAGAGTTCTAAGCGATGGACAAACTCAATTCTTCTAGAGACCAAGAAGAGTTCCAGGGGTTGGACAAACTCAGTTCTTCTAGAGATCCAGAAGAGTTCCAGGGGATGGACAAAGTCTGTTCTTCTAGAGACCCAGAAGAGTTCTAAGGGATGGAAAAACTCAGTTCTTCTAGAGACCCAGAAGAGTTTAAGAGAATGGCGGAAGGCTGCTAGGAAGTAACTAGACCATCAGACTGTGCTGTACTAATTCCTTCCAGGTTTTCCTGTACGGGTATACAATTCACAATCTTCATCACGACATCGCTGCAAAGAACTTCTATTCGCAGCTGCACGCGCGTGCAGCAACAACAGCCACAATAACGAAAATGGTAACTTTAAACGACACAGTTAACAAGGAGAAACAGTAACAATACTAACTGCGACAAAATAGTAACAATAATAACAATTATTATAATAAATAGAAATAAAAACACCACGAACGACAATCATAACAATAGACATAGCAACAACAATAACAAAAAATAACGATTACAACAACTGGAACAGCAACACCAGCAATAATAGCAAAACAGCAACGATAACAAAAAACGACGGCAGCAGTAACAGCAATAGTAACAATGGTAATCATAACGACAACAACAACAACAGCAGCAACAACAACAACAACCGTAGATATATTTACGTAACCAGCACTGCCTCACTACATTAACCTCATCAAAATATGAAGGAGGGCCACTTTCTCTTGTCAAAGATTCTAAATCTCATCCATTTCCCGCCCACGGATCTCTTAACACCATCCAGAAACCCCACTCTTAACGAACACTTGCCTCCCAGGCTACAAGCTTCGTTGTTCCATATGGACGAAAATCAATGTCCCAGCAACAATTGCCTCTCCAAACTTGCCTTGACAGTAACAGCTAATTTTGGTCTGGCGTTATCAACAAGACGTAACTTTGTCCCGGCCGAGGCAAGAATTTGTCAAACTGGCGTGACGTAACATTAGAAGAGGGGCGCTCGAGAATGTAATGACAAGGCTAATAACAAAGCAGAAAGTAGACCGACAGATGAGGTGTGAAGAGGGCTTCGTGCGTGACCTTCCTGCTAATGAACTTATCCGCATCTGTAACCCGTGGCCTGGGCACGTGACCTAGGTTCGTGTCTTCGACGCCATCTTTTGTTACGCCCGCAACCTTGTGATCTTTAGTGATGTGAACTCAACTCGCGTGAAAGCCAACTGTAACTCAAGACTTCTCCCTTGGGTTTGACAGAGGGAGAGAGAGAGAGAGAGAAGGAAAGAGAATCACAAGGGAAGAGCGGAACGGCTGTGATCCGAATACCATCAGAGTGTGGCTATAAACAAGGCGTAGACCATCCATCTAACACCAGTCATACCGTGAAAGAATCATGACCCGTGACCTTCTTTCTTCCAGTGGAGCAGATTAGAGGAAGAGTATTTCACGCCGTTGGACTTTGAAATTCAAAACAAAACAACGCTCTTGTCTCCCCACAACCGCCGAACTGAAATGGAAATATATTTGAAGAGGCTGAATTTTGTCTTTATGTCTTCGCAGATCCGGAGGACAGAAGAAAGAAGGGGGAAACAACTCTTTAAGAATGCAAGAGCGGTCGACGGCACGTTCCTGGCTCGCGACCGGCAGGTGGGGCGCTTGGACCGGGGACAGCGTGAGGGTAAATGATCTTCATAGCCATCCCTCTTCTTAAAAACCAATTTTCTTGGACCTTGTATTCGTGGTCTACGTGGGAACAATAGGAAAAAAAAACGGACACAATGTTTAGAGGAGTCTAGATGCCGGAAAAAATGTATTTTTTCGTTCATATTCATCAATTCAGAAAT
This sequence comes from Achatina immaculata, assembly GCA_009760885.1. NCBI lineage: Eukaryota > Metazoa > Mollusca > Gastropoda > Stylommatophora > Achatinidae > Lissachatina > Lissachatina immaculata. The sequence goes on from CM019711.1 coordinate 9,196,960, forward strand.
TCCAGTGTAGGACAAAGGCGCGCAGGAATACTGTAAAATAATGAACTCGTCGAACATTTCTGTTTCAGTTACATTCAGTTTTGTTATCCGGAAAAATGCAGCTGAAGTTTAATAAAAAAAATTATTGGGGAAACCAACCAGTAAAAACACTTAAAGATATACATCTTTCAAGTTATTCAAGAAGCAGAAATCCAGATACAGACAGTAAATGGATCAGAAGGAAGGAAAGAAGGAGGGAGGGAGGGAGGGAGGAAGGAAGAAAGGAAGTGAGGGAGGGAGGAAGGAAGGGATGGAGGGAGGAAAGAAGGAAAGAAGGAAGGGAGGGAGAGAGGAAGGAAGGGATGGAGGGAGGGAGGAAGAAAGGAAGGAAAGAAGCGAGGAAGGAAGGAAAGAAGGAAGGAAGGGGGGAGGGAGGGAGGGAAGAATGAAGGAAGGAAGAGGGGAAGGAAGATAATAAATAGAAATAAAAAACACCACGAACGACAATCATAACAATAGACATAGCAACAACAATAACAAAAAATAACGATTACAACAACTGGAACAGCAACACCAGCAATAATAGCAAAACAGCAACGATAACAAAAAACGACGGCAGCAGTAACAGCAATAGTAACAATGGTAATCATAACGACAACAACAACAACAGCAGCAACAACAACAACAACCGTAGATATATTTACGTAACCAGCACTGCCTCACTACATTAACCTCATCAAAATATGAAGGAGGGCCACTTTCTCTTGTCAAAGATTCTAAATCTCATCCATTTCCCGCCCACGGATCTCTTAACACCATCCAGAAACCCCACTCTTAACGAACACTTGCCTCCCAGGCTACAAGCTTCGTTGTTCCATATGGACGAAAATCAATGTCCCAGCAACAATTGCCTCTCCAAACTTGCCTTGACAGTAACAGCTAATTTTGGTCTGGCGTTATCAACAAGACGTAACTTGTCCCGGCCGAGGCAAGAATTTGTCAAACTGGCGTGACGTAACATTAGAAGAGGGGCGCTCGAGAATGTAATGACAAGGCTAATAACAAAGCAGAAAGTAGACCGACAGATGAGGTGTGAAGAGGGCTTCGTGCGTGACCTTCCTGCTAATGAACTTATCCGCATCTGTAACCCGTGGCCTGGGCACGTGACCTAGGTTCGTGTCTTCGACGCCATCTTTTGTTACGCCCGCAACCTTGTGATCTTTAGTGATGTGAACTCAACTCGCGTGAAAGCCAACTGTAACTCAAGACTTCTCCCTTGGGTTTGACAGAGGGAGAGAGAGAGAGAAGGAAAGAGAATCACAAGGGAAGAGCGGAACGGCTGTGATCCGAATACCATCAGAGTGTGGCTATAAACAAGGCGTAGACCATCCATCTAACACCAGTCATACCGTGAAAGAATCATGACCCGTGACCTTCTTTCTTCCAGTGGAGCAGATTAGAGGAAGAGTATTTCACGCCGTTGGACTTTGAAATTCAAAACAAAACAACGCTCTTGTCTCCCCACAACCGCCGAACTGAAATGGAAATATATTTGAAGAGGCTGAATTTTGTCTTTATGTCTTCGCAGATCCGGAGGACAGAAGAAAGAAGGGGGAAACAACTCTTTAAGAATGCAAGAGCGGTCGACGGCACGTTCCTGGCTCGCGACCGGCAGGTGGGGCGCTTGGACCGGGGACAGCGTGAGGGTAAATGATCTTCATAGCCATCCCTCTTCTTAAAAACCAATTTTCTTGGACCTTGTATTCGTGGTCTACGTGGGAACAATAGGAAAAAAAAACGGACACAATGTTTAGAGGAGTCTAGATGCCGGAAAAAAATGTATTTTTTCGTTCATATTCATCAATTCAGAAATTCCAGTGTAGGACAAAGGCGCGCAGGAATACTGTAAAATAATGAACTCGTCGAACATTTCTGTTTCAGTTACATTCAGTTTTGTTATCCGGAAAAATGCAGCTGAAGTTTAATAAAAAAAATATTGGGGAAACCAACCAGTAAAAACACTTAAAGATATACATCTTTCAAGTTATTCAAGAAGCAGAAATCCAGATACAGACAGTAAATGGATCAGAAGGAAGGAAAGAAGGAGGGAGGGAGGGAGGGAGGAAGGAAGAAAGGAAGTGAGGGAGGGAGGAAGGAAGGGATGGAGGGAGGAAAGAAGGAAAGAAGGAAGGGAGGGAGAGAGGAAGGAAGGGATGGAGGGAGGGAGGAAGAAAGGAAGGAAAGAAGCGAGGAAGGAAGGAAAGAAGGAAGGAAGGAAGAATGAAGGAAGGAAGAGGGGAAGGAAGAGAGGAAGGACGTGAGGAAGGAAGGACATTCTTCCCGTCATTTTTCAACTTTCATTCTAACACTGTCATCATTCTCATTATCATCGCAAGAAGAAGAAGAAGCAGGAATAATAATAATTATTAAATAATAACAAGAAAAAGAAGCAGGAATAATAATAATTAAATAATAACAAGAAGAAGAAGAAGCAAGAATAATAATAATTAAATAATAACAAGAAGAAGAAGAAGCAGGAATAATAATAATTAAATAATAACAAGAAGAAGAAGGAGGAGGAGATGGTGGTACAGAAGGAGGAGGAGGATAATAATATGTAGTAATAATAATATTACGAAAAATAATAATAAGAAATAATAATAATAATGAGGAGCAGCAGAAGAAGAAGAAAAAATAGTAATAATAATGAGAAGAAATAGTAATAATAATAGTTATAATAAGGAGAAGAATTAGTAATAATAATGAGAAGAAATAATAGTAATAATAAGAAGTAATAGTAATAATAATAATGATGAGAAGAAATAATAATAATACGAATAATAATAATAATAAATAATAATAATAATAATCAGAAGAAGAAAGAGGAGGATGAGGAGGAGGGGGATAAAAAGAATAAGAAGAAGAGGTATGTGGAAAGGACTGAAATATGCATCTTCCTTGTCACAAAATGTGGGATTATAACGTGAACTTCTCAAGCCTTGCTGCTATTATCGTTTCCATTATTGAAGTATCTTTTTTTTTTCTAGCTGCGAAATAGAGGCTGCTGGTAGCTGATGCTGCGATGGATCATTTATATAAAGACGTTAAAAACAGCTGCGTTAATGATTAATATGGCTTTTTATTTATTAAAAAAAGATGATTTTAAGATGATACTGTCTAATTAGGCGCCATCTAGGCGATTAAATATTCAAGTTCATAACTGCTTTTCAGTCTCCGATAACGTAACAAACAATTTGAAAGTTGGTGGAGCCTAGCAACCAGTTAACGGAAGGCTGGTTAAGTTAGCAATCTGCTAGCGAAAACCTGATTAACTGAGTCGTCTTTTACTAGAAAGCTGTTAACGGAAAATTGGTTAACTTAACAATCTGTTGGCAGAAAGTTGATTAATTTCATAAACAACCTGTTACTAGAAGGTTGGATCTGTTAGCAGAAAGATGAACTTAATTAATAATCCATTACCAGAAAGTAGATGAACTTAAACATCTGTTACCAGAAAGTAGATTAACTTAGCAATGTGTTACCAGAAAGTAGGCTAACCTAACAATCTGTTACCAAAAAGTAGATTAACCTAACAATCTGGTACCAGAAAATAGATTAACCTAACAATATGTTACCAGAAAGTAGATTAACTTAACAATATGTTACCAGAAAGTAGATTAACGTAACAGCCTATTACCAGAAAGTAGATTAACTTAACAATGTATTACCGGAAAAATGGTTAACCTAACAATCTGTTACCAGAAAGTAGATTAACTTAACAATGTATTACCAGAAAACTGGTTAACCTAACAATCTGTTACCAGAAAGTAGATTAACGTAACAGCCTCTTACCAGAAAGTAGATTAACCTAATAATATGTTACAAGAAGGTTGGTTGGGTCTTGAACACTTGTGGCACGTTAGCAAAAGAGTCATCGCAACAACGGCCTGATCGTTAGTCACGTGTTGCTCTTCAGCATGAAAACAACCCACAACATGGATATAGTTTTATCTCTCTTAAGTACAATGTCTGATTACCATCACAACTGGGTCTAGCACTGAAAGTATGTATTGTTGAACGCATGCTTCGTTGAACGTATGTTGAGGTATGTGTCGCTGAACGTTGGTATCGTTGAAGATATGTGTCGCTGAAGGTCGGTATCGCTGAACGAATCTATCGTTGTACGCATCGCTGAACGTATGTTTAGTTAAAGATGTACAATGTTATAAAAGCGAATTATTTGAAATGGAAAATGGTTAAAATTTACAGCAAATTATTTCAAATTGAGGCGGTTTATTTCATATTAAAGCTATTACTACAAGTAAATGTTTCAAAACTTAATGGTGATTATTTCCGATTGAAGCGGATTATTTAAAATTAAAACTAATTAGACTATTTGCAACGCGAGGTAATCTATTTCAAATGAAAGCTTTTTTAAACTGAACTATTCAAATTAAACATCTCTTATCAAAACTAATTATTTTCTTAATATTACTTCAGTGGACGCCGTTACCAGGTTCTCGTTAAGTTCTATCTCGCCGACTGTCATGTCAGACCCTTTCTTGTACTTGCCAGGCTGTTGAGACATGCTGTTCCAAGACAGCCTGTTTTATATAACTTTGCTAGTCAGTGTACTGAGGTCTTGTTCGGCAATGTTCGGGCAGTCTTGGCGTCGGAAGGTCATTAATTACAAAATAATGTGGAGTTAATTGTTATATTTCATATTGAGAGAGTTATAAAGTGAGGCGATCATGAAGATTACAGGCAGATGGGGTAGTAGACAATTTAAAGAAATTGAAGAGTGTAACAACTTTATAAGCCTTGTATGGTTCTAAGAGAAGATGGCACATCTTTTCCAAGCGACGCTTCCATGATACAGGGGCACAAAATGGCGGGAAGGATGACCCAGACACCCTTTATTGACGAAGATAGGATTTAGTAAAACAACAGCTGCTGTCTGGATGGGACAGCCTGTGTCCTCTTTTCGGTCCAGTGACCAGAACCTACGTTCAAGAACTTAAAAGAAGATGAGCCGGCGAAAGGACACATGAGAAGGAGAGACACCAAGAGGAGGAGAAGGACAAAAGGGCTCGACCCCTGGGACCCGCCTGAAGAAACGTCCAGCTATTTCAACTGTCAAGACAGGGGGAGGCTAATCGAGTGGACAGCTCCATTACCAGAAAGTAGATGAACTTAAACATCTGTTACCAGAAAGTAGATTAACTTAGCAATGTGTTACCAGAAAGTAGGCTAACCTAACAATCTGTTACCAAAAAGTAGATTAACCTAACAATCTGGTACCAGAAAATAGATTAACCTAACAATATGTTACCAGAAAGTAGATTAACTTAACAATATGTTACCAGAAAGTAGATTAACGTAACAGCCTATTACCAGAAAGTAGATTAACTTAACAATGTATTACCGGAAAAATGGTTAACCTAACAATCTGTTACCAAAAAGTAGATTAACTTAACAATGTATTACCAGAAAACTGGTTAACCTAACAATCTGTTACCAGAAAGTAGATTAACGTAACAGCCTCTTACCAGAAAGTAGATTAACCTAATAATATGTTACAAGAAGGTTGGTTGGGTCTTGAACACTTGTGGCACGTTAGCAAAAGAGTCATCGCAACAACGGCCTGATCGTTAGTCACGTGTTGCTCTTCAGCATGAAAACAACCCACAACATGGATATAGTTTTATCTCTCTTAAGTACAATGTCTGATTACCATCACAACTGGGTCTAGCACTGAAAGTATGTATTGTTGAACGCATGCTTCGTTGAACGTATGTTTCGCTGAACGTTGGTATCGTTGAAGATATGTGTCGCTGAAGGTCGGTATCGCTGAACGAATCTATCGTTGTACGCATCGCTGAACGTATGTTTAGTTAAAGATGTACAATGTTATAAAAGCGAATTATTTGAAATGGAAAATGGTTAAAATTTACAGCAAATTATTTCAAATTGAGGCGGTTTATTTCATATTAAAGCTATTACTACAAGTAAATGTTTCAAAACTTAATGGTGATTATTTCCGATTGAAGCGGATTATTTAAAATTAAAACTAATTAGACTATTTGCAACGCGAGGTAATCTATTTCAAATGAAAGCTTTTTTAAACTGAACTATTCAAATTAAACATCTCTTATCAAAACTAATTATTTTCTTAATATTACTTCAGTGGACGCCGTTACCAGGTTCTCGTTAAGTTCTATCTCGCCGACTGTCATGTCAGACCCTTTCTTGTACTTGCCAGGCTGTTGAGACATGCTGTTCCAAGACAGCCTGTTTTATATAACTTTGCTAGTCAGTGTACTGAGGTCTTGTTCGGCAATGTTCGGGCAGTCTTGGCGTCGGAAGGTCATTAATTACAAAATAATGTGGAGTTAATTGTTATATTTCATATTGAGAGAGTTATAAAGTGAGGCGATCATGAAGATTACAGGCAGATGGGGTAGTAGACAATTTAAAGAAATTGAAGAGTGTAACAACTTTATAAGCCTTGTATGGTTCTAAGAGAAGATGGCACATCTTTTCCAAGCGACGCTTCCATGATACAGGGGCACAAAATGGCGGGAAGGATGACCCAGACACCCTTTATTGACGAAGATAGGATTTAGTAAAACAACAGCTGCTGTCTGGATGGGACAGCCTGTGTCCTCTTTTCGGTCCAGTGACCAGAACCTACGTTCAAGAACTTAAAAGAAGATGAGCCGGCGAAAGGACACATGAGAAGGAGAGACACCCAAGAGGAGGAGAAGGACAAAAGGGCTCGACCCCTGGGACCCGCCTGAAGAAACGTCCAGCTATTTCAACTGTCAAGACAGGGGGGAGGCTAATCGAGTGGACAGCTCCAGGACACTGTCCGCTTCAGGACAATGAGATCTTTGATCTCCTGGCTCGTGCGAGCACGTGCCAAATTTGGGTACGGGGGTGGAAAGGGGGGGGGGGGGGAGGCCGCTGACCAGGTCAATCCATTTTGCTCCTCCACGTGGACATTGAAGGTGTCCGTGAAGGGATTAAATTTCTCATTAAAGTCTCCCTCGGCTGGACCACCAGGCCCCCGTGACAGAAGTAGGGCGCTGATTGTGAGCAGGACAGGCGGCAGCATACGCATTCCAGAGCTGGACGCAGTATCGTCAGCAACAGCTGCGTGATGATGACGATGATGAATGATGATGATGGTGATAACGATGATGATGATGATGATAATGATGATGATGATAATGATGATGATGATGATGAAAGCAACAAAAGGAAAACCAAGAAATGCACCATCAGAGTTATATTTTTCTATCGTAGCAGAGTTCATTGCGCCTCTTGCATGAAGTTTACAGGTACAAAATCACCACCAAAGCTACTACAACTTCTTCCATTGCTGCTACTACTACAACTACTACTACTTCTGTCACTGCAACTATTACCTCTATTTCTACTGCTACTGCTACTACTACTACTTCTACTAATGCTACTACTACTACTACTACTACTACTACTACTACTACTACTACTACTACTACTGCTGCTGCTGCTGCTGCTGCTGCTGCTGCTACTACTGCTTTTGGTCACAAGATGGCAGCACGAGGTTTTTTGTAATAAAATAATAAGGTTTTTTTGAAAATGCTAAAAATGCATTGTTAACTGCACTAATAACACACACACACACACACACATATTGTATAGATTGTATATAGATTGTAT